>WNWK01008212.1:60000-86581 GCA_009830355.1 Cherax destructor | reverse complement strand
TCGAGATCTTTAATAACAAAGATGCCTAGATGGTAATATTTAGTTACTGTAGTTAGAATAATTAAGGAGATAAGCTCCTACACAACTCTTGGAGTATAACTTGGTGTACTTATATATCATAGTTATTCTGTACATTTAATCACATGGCGCTAAGGGCACATTTAATGAGATACTGTACTACTCTTATCAGACGGTACTTATTATGATGAGATGTACTCATAAGTACAATAGTGATATTGTGTAAGTGGGTGTGTTTATGTAAGTGTTTAGTATGTGCTTTGATTGACTCGACTTAGAATGTGAGTGACAAGTCCCTAAATAATCTAACTTCTGGACCACCGAGGCAAACAGCTTGCTTGAACAGTAAGATGACCCATTCGTCAAACAGTAATAACGCTCGACGCAGCTGAGAACAGTACAGCATCAGACAAGGAATCAAGGAGACCAAAACGACCATAACAGTTGACCTTCAACAGATCCTACACAAAAAGCATAAAACTCCCTTATTACTGAAACTGAGTTCAGCAATTCCAGGTGTAGAGTAGAACTTGGGACCAGAGATATAGTGTCTCCACGATACACAACCTCAGGAAACGTCAAATATCACTAAGTGTAAATAATGCTCTGTGAACAGAGTTGCACAGAGTTACGAGATGTATGTCCTGGCTCACCAACGGAGACATAGTCTACCAAAACAGCGTCTAAATGACACAAGATGACAGAGCAGGGAGACGAGATGTTTCCTCCACTAACAACAGCCAGAGAGGAGGAAAAGCAAGACTGCAGCTCCGACCTCAGGTTACTGGAACCATCTAGCGCCTGGCTGGAACTACTTAACAAGTGAGCAGGTAGTTTGCAAGTGCTGGCAGCCAATCAAAACTCTCCAACAGTGAGCACAATGAGAGGCTAGGTAAGGTTAGGTAAGGTTCGTCAGGAAACAGGACAAGCGTTTCCTGACGAAACCATCACCATTACTACCACTACCACCACCTCCACTACCACTACAACTACCACCACTACTACTACCACCACCACCACCACCACTTTCACCAATACGACCATCACAACCACCACCACCACCACTTTCACCACTACCACCATCACAACCACCACCACTACTGTTACGACCACCACCATCACTACCACAGTCACCACCAGTGCTACCACTACCACCACCACTACAACCATCAATACCACCATCACAACCACTATCACCACCACCACCAATACCATTACCACCACTACCAACACCAACACTACCACCACCATCACTACTACCATCATCATCACCACTACAGGACAAGTGTTTCCTGACACGGGTCTTAGTCATTTCATGACCCGCCGTTGGAGATTTTGGTCATCTGACCGAGGCCTTCCGCTGGCTTACCGGTCCACCCCTTCAAAACATTATGGTCATAGTTATAACTATTTTTCCCCTGAGAGGCGTAGTTGTTACATCTTACCTCCATACTTAATGAAAATGAAATTTTCATTTTAGCTATTAATGAAAATATCAGCAATATAAAATTATATATGAAAAGAAAATATGTACAAAATAGTTACTGCGTCCTTCCTCTGAGGTCGCACTAGAGGGGCAGAGAAGTGACGTCCAGCCAAGCTCCACCACCACCATTACTACCACCATCACCATTACTACCACCACCACCATTACTACCACCACCATTACTACCACCATCACCATTACTACCACCACCACCATTACTACCACCACCACCAATACTACCACCATCACCATTACTACAACCATCACCATTACTACCACCACCACCAATACTACCACCACCATTACTACCACCATCACCATTACTACCACCACCACCATTACTACCACCACCACCATTACTACCACCATCACCATTACTACAACCATCACCATTACTACCACCACCACCAATACTACCACCACCATTACTACCACCATCACCATTACTACAACCATCACCATCACCACCACCACTACAACTACTACCACGACCACCACTACTACTACCACCACCACCACTACTACCACCACGACCATTACTACTACCACCATCACCATTACTACTACCACCACCACTACTACCACCACCCCTACTGCCATCATCACCACCACCATCAATGCTACCACCATCACCACCACCATCACCATTACTACCACCACCTCCACTACCACCACCTCCACTACCACCACCTCCACTACCACCACCTCCACTACCACCACTACCACTACAACTACCACCACTACTACTACCACCACCACCACCATCACTACCACCACCATCACTACCACCACCATCACCACTAGAACCACTATCATCATCACCACCACCACCACTTTCGCCAATACGACCATCACAACCACCACCACTTTCACCACTACCACCATCACAACCACCACCACTACTGTTACGACCACCACCATCATCACTACCACAGTCACCACCAGTGCTACCACTACCACCACCACTACAACCATCAATACCACCATCACTACCACCACCATCACAACCACTATCACCACCACCATCAATACCATTACCACCACTACCAACACCAACACTACCACCACCATCACTATTACCATCATTATCACCACTACCATCACCACTACCATCACCACCACCACCACCACCACTACCATCACCACTACCATTACCACTACCATAACTCCCATTACCACCACCACCAAAACCACCACCACCGCCATCACCACCACCACCAAGGCCACTACTACTACCACTACCATCTCCTCCACCATCACCACCACTTCCACTACCACTACCATCATCACCTCCAACACTACCACCATCACAACTACCAGCACTGTCATCACCACCACCACCATAACCACTACCACTACCACATCCACCACCCCTACCATCCCCACCACCACCACCACAACTACCATCACCAACACAACCACTACTACCAACACCACCACGACCACCACCATCGCCACAACCACGACCACTTCTACCACCATCACCACCACCACTACACCCACCATCACTCTCTACCACTACCACCATCACCACCACCACCACTACCACCACCACCAGCCCTCTCTGTGCTGCTCCCTTTACTCGAATTTCTCCCCTTTACCCCTTCCCCTTTAACCTGTCAACCGTTGCCCCTTACCCCTAGGTCTACCCTTGGCCTGGTCTGCCCACTCCACACCTCATCAACGCTGCCTTTGTCCCCCCCACTCATTCCCTCTCGCTTCCCCTCACTCTAGGCTACACACACACACTCACACTGCCGACATTCCCACTTAAAGATTAACACAACGTTCACAATTCAACGTTCCCGGTTATTCCTCCAGCCATCTCCCTGCCACACGTATTGTAATAGAGTTGATAATTTGCATATTTGTGTTTAATATATTTTTTATATGTATATATAACTTACTTAACCTAACCTAACCTGAAGTATACTTGGAGAGGGTTTCGGGGGTCAACGCCCCAGCGGCCCAGTCTGAGACCAGGCCTCGCGGTGGATCAGAGCCTGATCAACCAGGCTGTTACTGCTGGCCGCAACTAAACCGAAGTAAGAACTACAGCCCGGCTGGTCAGGTACTGACTTTAGGTGCCTGTCCAGCGCCTTCTTGAAGATAGCCAGGGGTCTATTGGTAATCCCCCTTATGTATGCTGGGAGGCAGTTGAACAGTCTTGACACTTACTGTGTTGTCTCTCAGTGTACTCGTGGCGCCCCTCCTTTTCTTTGGGAAAATATTGCATCTCCTGCCGAGCCTTTTGTTTACTTAGGGAGTGATTTTCGGTTGCAAGTTTGGTACTAATTCCTCAAGGCTTTTCGAAGTGTATATTATCATGTATCTTTCTCGCCTGCGTTCCAATGAATACAAATCAAGGGACTTCAACCGTTCCCAGGAATTTATGTGTTTTATCGTACTTATGTGTGCCATGAAAGTCCTCTGTACATTCTTCAGGTCAGCAATTTCGCCAGCCTTGAAGGGAGCAGTTAGTGTACAGCAGTATTCCAGCCTAGAGAGAACAAGTGATTTGAAGAGAATCATCAAGGGCTTGGCGTCCCTAGTTTTGAAGCTTCTCAATATCCATTCTATCATTTTTCCAGCAGATGAGGTAGATACATTGTTGTAGTCTTTAAAGGTGAGATCCTCTGACATTATCACTCCCAGGTCCTTCACATTAGTTTTTTCCTCTATTGTGTGATTAGAATTTGTTGTATATGCTAATACAATTTTAATTTCTTCAAGTTTTCCATATCTGAGTAGTTGAAATTTCTCTTCATTGAACTTCAAATTGTTTTCTGCGGGACATTTAAAGATTTGATTGATGTCCGCTAGGAGTCTTGCGGTGTCTTCGATGGAGGTCACTGTCACGGCAATTCGGGTGTCATCCGCAAAGAAGCACACAGAGCTGTGGCTTACATCTCTATGTCAGATATGAGGAACAGGATGGGAGCGAGTAATGTGCCTTGTGGAACAGATCTTTTCACTGTAGCCGCCTCAGACTTTACTCTGTTTACTATTACTCTTTGTGTTATATTTGAGGAAAAAACAGAGCATATAGGAATTGAATTTAGCAACAACAATAACAACAACGGCTCCAAAAACAACTGTAACAACAATTAAAACAACATCAAAAACAACAATAAATATTACTACAACTACTATTACTACTACTACTACTGATAATAATAATAATAATAATAATAATATGTAAACTAATAATGCTTATTTCTGCTTCACAAATAAATTCATCAAAATATACTGATAGATAATCTTTCTATCGCACGACTATTTGAGTATTTATTCATTTTCTTAAGAGTATAGGTCAGTATCTTAAGAATAAGATACATGAGTAGAAGACACATTGAACTACGTGGGAACTGTGCTTCTCCACTTCCAGCTGAGTTCTTTTTCACCAGTCTGAAGAGGGCCACAGCTGAAGGGCGAAATATTCTGTACCCATTCCACTCTGTGTTTTACTGTGCCCCCATGCGGGTTTATGGGTTACACTAATCAGTCAAGTCTTTAAGATCTATTTGCTTCATCAACTATTTTCCTATTTGCTAAGTCATCTATTTTCCTATTGACTCTTTGCATTTCCTTCTGAAGTTCCACATTTTTGCTTCTATTTTCTTACTTTATTCTAATCTTAATTCCAATCTCATTTTTTTTCTTTTCTTTTTCGCTTACCCATTCTCGTTGTTATTTTTGTTTTTGTAAGACTCATGTTTATCCGAAATCTTCTAATTCGTGTTTTGCGCTTTATCCCCATCTAACATTCCAAAACAATAATACTTAATACAAATTGCATATACATCAATCTGCAACATCCAAAATAAAAATGGAAAGTATTTTTAAAGAACATAAAAAAAAAAACGCAATCTCCACTCTCAAATCCTGGCAACCCGAGACAGTAATGAATTTAAGTTGGAATTTTACTTAACCGTCCGAGTCACCTGAAGGAACAATAACCAGAAACCTTTTTCAATCAAGATGCAGTTAAAATGTAATTAAGGAATACTGATAAAGTGTTTGAATGTGAGTAAGGTAACATTTATGAAGGAATTTAGGGGAAATCCGGTTAGCCGGACTTGAGTCCTGGAGGTAGGATGTACAGTGTCTACATTCTGAAGGAGGGGTGATGTCGGCGTCCTTCTGGCAACACAATGATTGACTGACTGGCAACGAAAGTGTTTTCTTCTTTGTCGGGTCACCCTACCTCGGTGGGAGACGGCCGTAGTGTGTATGTGTGTGTGTGAGAGAGAGAGAGAGAGGAGAGAGAGAGAGAGAGAGAGAGAGAGAGAGAGAGAGAGAGAGAGAGTTGCAATATTTGAACAGATGAGATTAGAGCCATGGCACATATTGATAGATAACCTTGTACCATTAGCAGCAACAGTAGAATAAACACTAGCATTCCCAGCAGCCTTAATGCTAATCCGGAATTCGGCTAATGACTCTACCAAAGCCACCACAGCCATAGCTCCTATTACAGATGTAGTAGAGGAGTCCTCTTCCGGGGAAAATGTTGGTGTGCTGAAAAAAGATGGTGTCTCTGGCTTGGCTATCGATGACTGTAGTGCAGTTCTAGGATCTGCACAAATTGGGAATACATCCAATACGTATTGTATCCAACCAAATGCAAAATGGAGCAGAGACAATGTTTGGGACGTCTATAAGCATGGAATATCGGGGAAAACAAATTGGACATGCAGCTTTGAGCATCCCAAAAAAATGTTAGTTACAGTAGTTATGCAAACTCCATTGAAAGTGATTTTTTAGTGGTAGGAAACCAAGAAAGAAAATGGAAAGAAATACGTAACCAAAATAGTTCACCACCTTGGAGCCTTGTTGGACTGGAGGCACAGCCAGTGGCTCCTCCAGACTCACAACTACTGATGCCAACATCAAAATCCCCCCAACAAACACGCAACACGACCTCATTTATATTTGCTAATATACAGGGCCTTAAGCCATCCACCAACAACAAAATACCTTTCATCAGTGGACTTCTAGAGGATTCAAATGCAATATTTGCAGCGTTCACAGAGACCCACACACAATATTACTTTGACAATGAAATATGGATAATAGGGTACAACCTTTTCAGATGCGAAAGAAAGAATAGGAAACAAGGTGGGAGCGGTTGGCCTGTATGTCAGAGTCACTTATCTGCACGGAGATACTCAACACCACAAATGATATAGTTGAAGTTCTAACAATAAAAATCGAAAAGCAAAACTTAGTCATTGTACTTGTATATAAGCCACCAGATGCAACTTCCCAACAGTACAAGGAACAGCTATCAAAAATTGGCTACTGTCTGTAAAACCTTGGTGACTTCAATCTAAGACATACAAAATGGAAGAATATAGCAAATAATGTTGTAGCAGAAATAATCTCTGGAGGCAACTCAGATGAAAAGTCCCACTCACATGAGCTGCTGAATTTCTGCAACAAACACACCCTAAGTCAGCAGATAGTGGAGGCAACAAGACTAGAGAACACACTAGACCTTATTTTCACAAATAATGATGACCTGGTAAGAAACATAATATCAAAAACAACTAATTCTGATCACAATCTAATCGAAGTCCAGACGTGCATGAACAGGGGTTCTGATCAGCAAAATGCATACAGCTATGAGGGTGCTTTCACTAAATTCAACTTCAACAACAACAACATCAACTGGGACCAGGTAAACCATGTCCTAATTGAAACATGTTGGGAAGATATCTTAAACAACGTGGACCCTAACCAGTGCCTTCAAATGAGCAACTTCCTGGTTGTCCAACTTCCTGGTAGCTGAAGCATGAAAATTAGACACGTGTGCAACATCTGGGTATCTTTATTGTAGACGTTTCGCCATCCAGGCTTTATCAATACAGATTCTAGGACAAAACATGAAGACAGTAGAACTATGTACAAAAGATGAGGTAATCAGTGCCTTGGAGTTGGTGTGTTCAACACCGTAGGGACAGATGTTGCACATGTGTCTAATTTTCATCTTTGTGTATTGTATACCATTCATGAATATCTGAAGCATGTTCAAGGCATATTCACCTAAGAAAAAGGAAGAGAAGAAGTAAACTGGAGAGAGAAAGACTCCCTACAGGAGAAGGCGAAAAATCACTGAGTTCCTCAACAATGCTAGATTATCTGATTCACGAAAAAAAGTGCTAACCAGGGAAGTGGAAAATATTGAGCTTAGGTTAAAGGACTCATACAGGATCCACAAGAGACAAGAGGAGCTAAAAGTGATTAGTGAAACTGGAAGAAATCCGAAATATTTCTTTTCATATGCCATAAACAAGGCGAAAACCACATCTAGTATAGGGCCGTAGCTCAGACAAGAGGGATCTTACAAAGATCACAACAAAGAAATGAGTGAGATACTTAAATCTCAATATGACTCTGTGTTCAGCGAGCCACTAATCAGTATAAAGATTGACAATCCAAATAATTTTTTCATGAATGAACCTCAAAACCCAGTCACTGTATGCCAAATTTCTGACATAACCCGAACTCCACTAGACTTTGAGAAAGCCGTTGACAACATGCCCATGCACTCAGCCCCAGGCCCAGACTCGTGGAACTCTGTGTTCATTAAGAACTGCAAGAAACCACTCTCACGGGCTCTAGGAATGCTATGGAGAAGGAGCATAGACACAGGTGAGATTCCACAGTCACTAAAAACAACGGATATAAGAACATAAGAATGGAGGAACACTGTAGAATGCCTACTGGCCCATACAAGCCAAGTCCTTATCAAAACCACCACTACCCACGACACCAATCAAACCCAGCCCCTCCCACTCATAAGAACATAATAAATGAGGAACACTGCAATAGGCCTGTTGACCCATACTTGGCAGATCCTTCACAAACCCAACCCACTATCAGAATGATAAAGTCCCACTTCATGAAGGTGACAGCAAAGCAATAGCTAAGAACTATCGACCAGTAGCTCTAACATCCCATATCATTAAAATCTTTGAAAGAGTTCTAAGAACTTGGGTTGCAAACCACTTGGATTCCCAACAGTTACACAATCCAGGGCAACATGGGTTCAGGGCAGGTGGCTCCTGCTTCTCGCAACTACTGGACCACTATGATATGGTCTTGGATGCACTGGAAAACAAACAAAATTCAAATGTAGTATACACAGATTTTGCAAAACCCTTTGACAAGTGTGATCACGGCGCAATAGCGCACAAAATGCGTGCTAAAGGAATAACTGGCAAAGTGGGCAGATGGATCTTCAACTTTAAGAACATAAGAACATAAGAATGGAGGAACACTGCAGAAGGCCTACTGGCCCATACAAGGCAGGTCCTTATCAAAACCACCACTACCTAAGAATTTATTCCCGTACACACGACACCAATCAAACCCAGCCCCTCCCACTCATATATTTGTCCAATCTCTTTTTAAAGCCACCCAAGGTCCTAGCCTCTATCACCCTACTCGGAAGATTGTTCCACGCATCTACAACTCTGTTCGAAAACCAGTACTTGCCTATGTCCTTTCTAAATCTAAATTTATCTAATTTATATCCGTTATTTCTGGTTCTTACTTGGTTCGATATCCTCAGTATTTTATTAATATCTCCCTTGTTTATGCCCATCATCCACTTGTACACCTCGATGATATCTCCCCTCATTCTACGTCTCTCCAGAGAGTGGAGATTCAACGCTCTAAGTCTATCTTCATACGGGAGATTTCTTATACTGTAAATCATTTTAGTCATTCTTCTCTGTATGTTCTCCAACGAATCTATATCCATCCTGTAGTAAGGAGACCAAAACTGAGCTGCATAATCCAAATGAGGTCTCACTAGTGATGTATAGAGCTGTAAAATAACTTTTGGACTTCTGTTGCTTATACTTCTTGAAATAAATCCTAGTAATCTGTTAGCCTTATTGCGCACACTTAGGCACTGTTGTCTTGGCTTTAGATTCCTGCTTACCATGACTCCCAAGTCTTTTTCACATTCTGTATGATCAAGCTCTACTTCACCTAGTTTATAAATTCGAGGGATATTTTCATTACCAAGGACTAGTACCTTACACTTGTGGAAAAATAAACACATAAGCAGTATAATGTGATCCTTTATTGACAACGTTTCGCCCACGAAGTGGGCTTTATCGAGTCACAGACAGATCTACCTGGAAAATGAGCAACATGGAGATATATATAGGGTACAGTCAGGTGGAGAATGCTGGGTCAGGTGGAGAAAGCTGCATGTGACAGTCTTAAAAGTAGTGTGATAGTTAAAAACATTGTGTGACTTAAAGGACCTGCAGTGTACCATTCTTGAGTTCTAGGTGGGATAGCGTTGAAGAAGTTTCTTGGCAATAGGTTCAGCTATGTTGTAGAAGCCGTTGTTCTGGTTGAAGTTGTTGGATATACAGATGAGTGATGATTCTAGGATTCTTCGGTATTGCGTGTTGTCTTCTCTGGCGATGAGTCTTGCGTTTCTGTAGTTGATTAAATGGTTGTGTAAATTTCGGTGTTGAACACAGGCATTTCTTGAGTCGTCAGATCTGCCTGCGTACTGGTGTTCTGAAATGCGTGTTTGTAGGTCTCTGGATGTTTCGCCAACGTATAATTTGCTGCAGCCATTACAAGGGATTGTGTATACCCCTGCCGTGGATTGAAGCTTTTCCTGTCTGTTTCCTGTCTGTACCCTATATATATCTCCATGTTGCTCATTTTCCAGGTAGATCTGTCTGTGACTCGATAAAGCCCACTGCGTGGGCGAAACGTTGTCAATAAAGGATCACATTATACTGCTTATGTGTTTATTTTTCCATTGTGTCGGTATTTTATACCATTTATTTCCACCTTACACTTGTCCACATTGAACTTCATCTGCCACTTTTCAGACCAAGACATTAATTTGTCCAAATCCTCCTGGAGTTCACTGGTATCCTCCTCAGAATGAATCATACGGCCTATTTTTGTATCATCAGCAAATTTACTCATGTCACTTGCAATTTCTTCATCAAGGTCATTTATGTAAATTATGAACAACAATGGGCCTAAAACTGATCCTTGTGGAACGCCACTAGTGACTAATCCCCATTCAGATTTGACCCCATTAATGGAAACTCTCTGCTTTCTATTGGTAAGCCATGCCTCTATCCATAGAGTAGTGGTAAACAGAATTAAATCGGAAGCTGCTATAGTGAAGAGCTCTGTTCCACAAGGCACAGTACTCCCCCCCTATCCTGTTCCTCATCCTCATATCAGACATAGAGATGTAAACCATAGCACCGTATCATCCATTGCAGACGATACTAGAGTGAGTGTCATGGAAAAATAAACACAAAAGCAGTATAATGTGATCCTTTATTGACAACGTTTCGCCCACTGCGTGGACAAAACGTTGTCAATAAAGACTGTCACATGCAGCATTCTCCACCTGACTAAATCCTATAAATACTCATATATCTTTTATCCAGGTAGATCTGTTTGTGACTCGATAAAACCCACTGCGTGGGCGAAACGTTGTCAATAAAGGATCACATTATACTGCTTTTGTGTTTATTTTTCCATTGTGTCGGTATTTTATACCATTTATTTCCAAGAAGATATAAACCAAGTTTTCCAGTGGGCAACAGAGAACAATATGATGTTCAATGAAGACAAATTCGAACTACTCCGTTATGGAAAACTGGAGGAAATAATAGCTAGAACTGAGTAAACTACAAACTCTAATTACACAATAGAGCGGAAAAGTAATGTGAAGGACCTGGGAGTGGTAATGTCTGAGGATCTCACCTTCAAGGATCATAACAGAGCCACTGTCACATCTGCGAGGAAAATGATAGAATGGATAATGAGAACATTAAAGACAAGAGATGCCAAGCCAGTGATGATCCTTTTTAAATCACTTGTTCTCTCTAGGCTGGAATACTACCACTACCACAGCCACATATACCTCCAGCCCCTGAACCACCACCACCAGCAGAAGCAGCACCGGAAGCAGCAGCAGTACCACTACCACCAGCACCTCCAGCACCACCACCTCCACCACTACACCTCCAGCACCACCACCTCTACCACTACACCTTCAGCACCACCGCCTCCACCGCTACACCCCCAGCACCACCACCTCCACCATTACACCCCAGCACCACCACCTCCACCACTACACCCCCAGCACCACCACCTCCACCACTACACCCCCAGCACCACCACCTCCACCACTACACCCCCAGCACCACCACCTCCACCACTACACCCCCAGCACCACCACCTCCACCGCTACACCCCCAGCACCACCACCAACAAAAGCAGCAGCAGGGTAGTCTAGGGACGGACACACTGTCACGCCTTTGTTTCCGGTCATTACTGTAATTTGTGAAGTACTCGTGACTCCCTCGACTAATTACCTGCAGGTGGAGGAGACTGGCTCCTCTATAACCCTTGGGGCCCCCATGGGATCCCTAGTTCGGTATGATCCCTTGTGTCCCTGGGGTCAGTGAGAGTCAGTTGGACCACTAATATTGCTTTTGTCCTTCGGCTCAGTAATAACTCTGGGAGTACATGGGAACATGAAGTTTTTATACCTATGACATTGCAATGGATTCTACAGACCGAATTACCTGTTTACATGCAGTAATACAATATCACAATAATGTTTTAGCACCAAGGTTAAACCTGAGTACTTAATAAACACTGATATGTCCAGGAAGATAAAAACATTTACAAACATAAACACTACTTAAAAATGGTTTATTACTCTATGATATATATGTATCTAAACTAATTAAGAAATAAACTATGCTAATTATTGAACAAAACCCAATGTTCTCCCTCGCATTTGAAATACTTACACAGTATTGTGTATTACAAGTTACAATGACTCAGTGAATACTTTATACACTATGTACGCTGTGAAGAACATATATGGTATGTATGCAATGTATTGGATAACAAGATCCAAGACAGATACAACACTGTGAAACAGTAGTCAACACCTTGACCAATAAGAGTAAACGTGGAACAGCAACAATGATCATCACACACTCTAAGGAGGACACACAGAGCTCCTAAAGCAAAGACCCGGTTACAATGCTACGCACTCCCACGTGCCCCGACTGTCTGCACAGAGAGACAGAAACGTAATATCTAAAGCCAAGCTCTGGACAGCAAGGTATCATGAGAGGAATGTCCAGCAACCATCCACATGACAGATCCTTGTGAGATAAAACTCATAAGAATATCATTACACTCTCTGACTCACAAACATATACGAACTCTTAGAAGCGAAGAGAAGGAAAGATTGAAGCAACCAGCAGCAGGACACCAGTGACAAGCTATGCCAGATCCAGAGAGAGGTAGGCACCCCTCCACTATAAGAAATATCCTGAAACTTCTGAGAAGCTGGCGAGGGTGAACGATAATCACAAAAACTTAGTTCATTCTCTTATAAAATTATAGTTAAATAGTGTGACTCAACAATAAAATATGACACTCGAGACACAGGCAAAAGGGCCACACCCCCTACTGGGCTCAACCAATGACGAAAAGCATGGAAAATCCTAAAATGCAGATTACATCTTGTGAACCTGGCCAGCTGTCACGTCCACACCGCCTTCAACAAAATAAACTACACAGATCTTACTCAACACAACTCTGCAGACAATGACACAAAAGTATAAATATTTTGTGCACAAGAAAGTCCTTTCCAATTATGTTATATATATATATATATATATATATATATATATATATATATATATATATATATATATATATATATATATATATATATATATATATATATATATATGCAGAGAAAGATCGCAGTCAGAAGGACTCCATACTGCTACTGAGATGTAGATGAATGGTTCAGAGAACCGACAAGTTGTTAAATTAGACATATGCAACACTTGGGTATCTTTATTGAGGAAACGTTTCGCCACACAGTGGCTTCATCAGTCCAATACAAAGTAGAAAGTAGTAATAGAGGAGGAGTTTGAGGTAATCAGTCCCTCGGCCTGGAGTCGATGTGTTCAGTCCATCAATCTTAAAGTAAATACAGCATAAGGCAATGAGTTGCTTATATACTGTAGACAGGTGAGATGAGCAGGAGGAGGCGGGTCATAGTGGTATCATCCACTAGTCGAAGTAGGTAATTGTCCAAAGGTTTGGACAAATGTTGAAGAATCCGTTCTTCAACATTTGTCCAAACCTTTGGACAATTACCTACTTCGACTAGTGGATGATACCACTATGACCCCGCCTCCTCCTGCTTCATCTCACCTGTCTACAGTATATAAGCAACTATTTGCCTTATGCTGTATTTACTTTAAGATTGATGGACTGAACACATCGACTCCAGGCCGAGGGACTGATTACCTCAAACTCCTCCTCTTATTACTACTTTCTTCTTTGTATTGGACTGATGAAGCCACTGTGTGGCTAAACGTTTCCTCAATAAAGATACCCAAGTGTTGCATATGTGTCTAATGCTACTGAGATGCTCAAGATTCCCAGGCAGCACTCTTATCCACTCAGCCACGAATGCCACATAAGCTGGGCAGCCTGGTTCACAAGCCATGTTTCTTCCCAGTCTGGGCACGTCAGTGAGCCTCAAGCATGGATTCAAGCTATTTCAATCTCCTCCTGTATGTTCTGACCTCTAAAGCTATTTTTATGTCAATGCAGCACGCAGAAACAAGCGGGTATATACAGAGAAAATCGCAGTCATATATATATATATATATATATATATATATATATATATATATATATATATATATATATATATATATATATATATATGCTAGGAATTCGCAAGAACAGGCGAAATCTTCACAAACACTGATCTCTGGCCGAAGGAGACTCGAACCTACGAACCTTGCAACAAGGTACGCATTGCTTTACCGACCGTACCACACTGGTCCAATACCTTGGCGCCCAGCTCACGCTAGACGTTGATCCAAGGCAGCCAGCTTTCAGGCAGGTGGCTTACAGGTTTTCATCTCATCCCCTGCATGCATCGACATGCAAGGTATTGGACCAGTGTCGTACGGTCGGTAAAGCACTGCATACCTTGTTGCAAGGTTCGTAGGTTCGAGTCTCATTCGGCCTGAGATCAGTGTTTATATATATATATATATATATATATATATATATATATATATATATATATCGTGATCCGAGGACATACGGTGATGTGGATTCCTCTGAGCTAATTTCATTCTACTCCCCGTTTGTTATTGATGAATACCACTTGTTCGTGGTTACATTAATATAAAATACTGCTCTTTGAGGCAAGTACACCAAACGGGGAGTAGAATAAAATTAGCTCAGAGGCACCCACACCACCGTATATCCTCGGATTATGGTAAAACACCTAGATCTGCTGGGTGCTTGATTCTTGTAGGATTTGGTGGTCCTGTGAGTTAGAGCGTCATGTATATGTTTCCTAAGAAAAGGAGGTTGAGAGCTTTGAGTCTTTCTTCATAAGATTTGTTTCTGGGTGATGGTAAGAGTTTGGTAGCTGTTCTCTGTACACTCTCTAATATATCCTTGTCCTTTATGAAATTTGGAGACCAAAGTGCATTAAAGAGTCAATATGGAGTCTCGTGTTTTGATCTCTAAGTTTCTAGCAATGAAACTTAGCATTCCATCGACAGTGCTGTTCCCAGATAAACGTTGTTCGGCACGTTTGAGGTCGTTGCTTACCATTACCAAGATCATTATTTTTCTCTCGTGCCGATTAAGTTTTTGGCACATATATAATATTTACTATTATACCCAGAACGCATTACTTTGCACTTGTCTACGTTAAAATTTATCTTCCACAGCGCCAACGTGTCCAGATCAATCTGATTGCTCAAACAATCTGCTTTAGATGTTGCATATTTCTTCTAATTTTATTGCATCAGCAAATTTTCCTCTCTCAGATGTTAGCCATATATCAATTTCGTTTATGTGCACTGTGAAGAGGACTGGACCAACAACCGATGCTTGGGGAACTCCACTCTACACGGGAAGCCACTCTGTGACCTCTCCCTTGAGTACCGTTCTCTGTATCATGTCTGTGAGTCTCACTTATCCAGGTATGAAGATTGCCACCTGTATCATGGTTTTTTTTTTATTTTGGTTAGCAATCTTCAATGGGGGACCTAGTTGAAGGCCTTTTTGAAATCTCGATATATTACTTCTGATCATACCTTTTGATTACAGTTTTCGTATATATAATTGAAAAATTCGAGTAAAACATGTTCTTTTGTTACTGGTTATCGGTTATTAGCTTGTCAGTTTCTAAAAAATAATAATATTGTCTTTAATAACAGTTTCCAGTAGATTACCTAAAACTGACGTAATGTTGATGGGACGACAGTTCTGGCCCTAAGTCTTTTCCTCCTATTCAATACTGAGGTAACATTTGCGGGTTTCTAGCCTATTGGTACCTGACCCCCCCAGTGATTTGTTGAAAATTACCGTCAGTGCATAAATTATTTATTATGTAAATTCATTTAAAACTCTGGCATATAGTTCATCTGGTCCACTTGATTTATTAATATTCAGCTTCTCCGAGTATTATATTATGTTAGGGCTTCCAGTTTTCTCAAAACTTAGTGACAGTGTCGGGCCCTGAAAATAAATTATGCGGCCTGTGATGGTTGGTGTCAGGTTCAGCTGTAACTATGAACCAGAAGGTTGTGATCAGTATAGACGCCACATCTCCGTTGTTCACATGTCAAATGACTTATCGTTGCTTTGGACATTTTCTTTCCTTTGACATATATGAAGAATTCTTTGATATTACCTTTAACATTTTGTGCAATTCGTCTTTCAAATTCTTGCTTAGCAGTTCTGATTTTTCTCTTCTCAATGTAGCTAGGATGGTCGTCTAGATTACCGGTCAGTTAAATTTCGTAAATGCATTGAATTTTTTGCCTATGAACCTAAGTAGTAGCCTCGTCATCCAGCCTGGCTTTCTTTTTTTTTTTTTTTGCACGATTGAAATGTCATAATATGTTATTCTTCTCGATTTTTGTTTGTTCTAAATCTGCTCCACATTTCGTCTATGGTGTCTGTGTTTAGTAGTTTGATCCACTTCAAGTTACTGATATTTCGTAGCTTCTTATCAAAGTTCTGTAGGTTGGAACCTTCATAGTGTTATCTTTAAGTTGTGTTTACTGTGAGTCGATGATGTGATTACTGTTGCCTAGTGTTCACAGTTATTGGTCAGAACAAGATCCAAAATATTGTTGCCCCGAGCAGATTTTTTGACCTATTGAGTTTAAAAAAGTTGTCCTCACCAATTTAAGATAAGAGTATTAACATCACAGACTAATATCAATTTCTTTATTTCTACAAACTGACTTAATTTCGTCATTTCGAAGACTGATATTCTACGCGGAGTATAATTTTTTCTGTTCTCAAGGCCTCGAATTACCACATTTTAGGAGTGGTTCAACAGTACATTATTCTTATTTATTTGCATCGCATGGAGTTCATTACGAACATACACGGTCACTTCACCGTCTTTTATTGTTATAAATCCTGTCATCAGTAGCTGTTAGGATTAAACCACCAGCTAATCAGAGCAATAATGTCTGGGCGTCAGAAAGAATGTACTCTTACACATT
Organism: Cherax destructor; assembly: GCA_009830355.1. Taxonomy (NCBI): domain Eukaryota; kingdom Metazoa; phylum Arthropoda; class Malacostraca; order Decapoda; family Parastacidae; genus Cherax; species Cherax destructor. The sequence goes on along the minus strand of WNWK01008212.1, from coordinate 69,472 downwards.
CTTGTATGCAAACTGTTCCAAAATTATAAAACTACCTGGTCTTACCCATGGAAGGAAACACATGGTCACACTCACGACAGTATAATATTTTGAGACGAAAAATAACTGGAAAGCTGTTAAAAAGAATTAAATAACCATTGCCTCTACTGGTCACGTGATGTTGAAATAAAAATAATTACATCAGCAGCACAGAAACTAAGCTCACAAACTCAACAATGACGCTCAGAAAACTAGACTTAGACACATTCACAACGATCTTTACCTCATAAGCGAGAAATATTCTTGAGTATGCAGGACCAGTATAGAGCCCTCACCTAGATAAACACAGATAGATGCGAGAAAGTCCAAAGGAGTTCATCCACATTTGTTCCTGTGATACTAGGAAAGAGTTATGGAAAAGTGAGTAAGACAGGTATCCCTCTTGTCACCTGGAGAAAGAACAAGAGAGGATATAATCAGTACGTACAAAATATATATGGTGAACAAGGATAGGCTCTTTACTAAGGGTGAATTCAAGACACAAAGCCTAGTTGGAAACTACAAACCAAATGGGCCTCAGAAAACGGTAGAAGTAATGAGCGTCAGAGTGGAAGAGGGCAACATGCAGGGGACCAAAGATGATATGACGAAGCTATTTCTCTTAGCTCGAAAGTGATGAGGCGGGACCAGGAGCGAGAGCTCTCTCCCTCAATCCCCGCAAACTCATAAACGGAATTGCAAATCGGTAATTACACACGTACAAACACAAGCACATAACCACCAACACACGCAGTACAGACATCAAACACACTCCCCTTGGCTCTCACCCTCCCCCCACACACACACACATCTCAACCACAGCTGTAATCTACCCACATTACTGACTCAAATACTCAACGAAATTACCAGGAACGTCCTTCCTTTTCCTGTGAGGCCACCACTGAGAACCTTCAACAATTAGGGACTGCGTTTTCTTCGACTACCTGTACTGGTACTGAAAAACTAGTATCATGGGTTATGAGGGCCCTCGTGATCTATGTCTACTTGTACTGGCCCTTGAGTGGTGGTGGTGATGGTGATGGTGGTGGTGGTGGTGGTCGTGGTGGTAGTGCTAGCACCATCATTGCAGCACTGTCGTGTTTCTATTAAGACTGGAATAATATTCAGTAATATCATTTAGTGTCTCTCAGACCTACAATAGAAGACCAGACTCTGACGACATGCTTCCTCGTATATACTCAAGCATACTCACTCCTGCTGGAGTATAACCACTATTATGCTTGCCGCAAGGGCAATATGCTACTTCAGAGAATTCCTTTAATTAATTTTGTCGATATATTCCCTGTATATATTCTCTTAACAGTCTTTTAATAGACTCCCTTGATGTGTTGTCACTATATTATTATATATATTCTCAATATATTTTATGAGAATATATCGTCGATATTCAGTTGACTTATTCCATTAACATAATTTCTCAATAATACTTCGATTATAGTTAATATATCTTCACGTTATTTGACAAAGATGTATAAACTAAATATATAAAGCAGATACATAAGAAAGTTCAGTCCCTGGACGCTCCATCGATCCACTTTGACCCGTGGCTCGGTTGGCGACGCACTCCTTTCACATACTGAGTGTCCATGGTTCAATCCCAGGCATAGGTGGAAAAACAGGGCAGTTTTCCTTACACCTGCTACCCCTATTCACCAAGCAGTAAGTAGGTACCCGGGTGTTAGTCAACAGCTGAGGGTCGCATCCTAGGGGGTGGTAGTATACCTTAGACAAGGTTTCGGCTTTGAAATGAGCTGAGGGAGGATAACAACTCAATAAAGCAAAGGAAAAGGAAAGAGTGGACACTGCCAACAGTGGGAAGGAAAGAGTGGACACTGCCAACAGTGGGAAGGAAAGAGTGGACACTGCCAACATATTGCCGGGCCATAGAGCAAAATGTCTCATAGACGTGGATCTGGTGACACACACACTCCAGAAATATGGATACTTTTGATAATCCCAAGTACTTTTCACCGTGCCTTGTAGTACTGAGTCATGTAATATTCGCAGCTGAGCAGCTGAAAACAAACCAGACACAGCATCAACTCGTTCATGTACATACGCTATGTGCAAAGTCACACACACGACAAAACATACGTGAACATACGTTTGAGAGTAGAATAGTGAAATACGCTGCATACTCACTCTTGGCTAGGTAATCGACATGATGTGAAACCAGTTGATGGCTCGAGAAGGGTCTAGGTACCTAGATCGTTCCACTTACGAATAAACCTGCCCCAGTCAACCAACCCTCTCCTCGAGGTCAGACAGCCCAGCACTGATGGTGGACCAGACCAGCTAGGATCATCGACTAAGCACTAGATGGCTCTGACCCACCGGACCACCAGCTGGCTGCAGGCTCTTGGATTTTCGATGACAAACGTCGAAAACAAAGCTCTTGCTCTCTATACCAATGAGCTTAAAGCTGCACTGCTATACAAATATGCTAATACTCTCGGAGCAAACTAGTGATGAAATGCAACAACGAAAAGTCTAAATAAGAGCTGATGTAGGTAACGGTTCTTAGCTTGTAAATAAAGTTAGGAATCCTTACCCAAGCCTTGTAAAACTCTGTGTAAAAGAGAGTGAGAGAGAGTGTGTGTGAGAGAGAGAGAGAGTGAGAGAGTGTGTGTGTGAGAGAGAGAGAGAGAGAGAGAGAGAGAGAGAGAGAGAGAGAGAGACAGACAGACAGAGAGAGAATACATACATTAGAGCCAGCAAGGGAGATAGCCGCGGGTGAGCACTCTGATATTTCAGTAGGAAAATAATACATCAACATGGCGAGACTCAGGAGCGAGACTCAGGAGCGAGACTCAGGAGCGAGACTCAGGAGCAAGACTAAGGGGTGAGACTCAGGGGCGAGACTCAGGAGCAGGACTAAGGGGTGAGACTCAGGGGCGAGACTAAGGGGTGAGACTCAGGAGCAAGACTAAGGGGTGAGACTCAGGAGCGAGACTCAGGAGCAAGACTAAGGGGTGAGACTCAGGGGCGAGACTCAGGGTCGAGATTCAGGGGCCATAAATTTCAGTGTTTGAGGCAAAATATGAATTACAGAGGTGTGACTATTACAAATATTGTGATGAGACGAAGAAAAAGAAATAAGGGAAGAAGAAAAGGAGAAAAAAGAAGAAAGAAATAAAACGAAGAAAATAAAAAGAAGAACAACAGCAACAACAAGAAAACGAAGAAGAAAAGGAAGGAAAAGAATAATAAGAAGAACAAGATGAACAAGAAGAACAAGATGAAGAAGAAGAGGAGGAGGAGGAGGACTTAGAGGACAAACTGTAACAAACAGAGGATAAAATGTAACAGAGGACAAACTATAACATAGGAACATAAGAAAGAAGGACCACTGCAGCAGGCCTACTGGCCCATGCGAGGCAGATCAAATTCTCCCACCGGCTTAAGCCAATGCCTTGACCTAGTCAGGTCAGTCACATTCACTTAAGGAGCACATCGTCTGACCTAGTAGCACAAGCTAGTCAGGTCCAACTCACACCCACCAACACCCACTCATGTATTTATCCAACCTATTTTTAAAACTACACAACGTCTTAGTTCTATGAGGGTACTCGGGAGTTTGTTCCACTCATCCACAACTCTATTACCAAACCAATGCTTTCCTAAATCCTCTGCAAACTCTCTGCTGCCTATTTGTGAACCATGCCTCTACCCAGGAAAAAAAAAAATCCTCCTATTCCGTGTGCCTTAAGTTTCCTCAGTAGCCTCTGATGTGGAACTCTATCGAAAGCCTAACAGAAGTCCATATACACAATATCATATTCAATACCATGATCTACCTCCTCAAATACCTTAGTGAAAAAAGTTAGTAAATTCATAAGACAGGAACGCCCCTTTATAAAACCGTGTTGAGATTCATTAATCAATTTATGCCTTTCAAGATGGCTACGAAATGCTTTGGCAATTATTGATTCCATAAATTTACCAACTATGGAGGTAAGGCTTATTGGTCTATAGTTCGAAGCTAAGGACCTGTCACCTGCCTTGTAAATGGGTATTACATATGCCATTTTCCACTTGTCTGGCACTATGCCAGTTTGTAGTGATATATTGAAAAGATTAGCCAAAGGTTTGCTAAGTTCCTCTTTTCATTCCTTTAAAACCCTCGCAAACAGTTCATCAGGGCCTGGGGATTTGTTAGGTTTTAATTTCTCTATTTGTCTGAGGACCATGTCACTAGTTACCCCAATAGTGCATAGTTTATTATCATCCTGCTAAACATAATTTATTATTGCTGGAATTTCGCTAGTTTCTTCCTGAGTAAAAAATGAGAGGAAGTAGGTATTGAAAAGTTAACACATTTTCTTATCACTGTCAGTGATCTGACCTGAGTTACTTTTAAGTGGGCCTATCTTGTCCCTAATCTTACTTCTGTATACCTGAAAGAACCCTTTTGGGTTAATCTTCGAATCCCTTGCGACTTTAGCCTCATAATCCCTTTTTACTTTTCTTATTCCTTTTTTTATTTCTCTCTTTAATTGAATATAATGATTTCTTAACTGCCCTTGCCCTATTTTGATACGCCTATATATGCTTCTCTTTTGACCAATGAGATGTTTTAATCTATTGTTTATCCATTTGGGATCATTTTTGTTAGATCTAATTTTCCTACTTGGAACAAGAGTTGTCTGGGCACCTAGAACTATGCTCTGAAACATGTCATATTGGCAACCAACCATACCTACCTGACCCATAGTAAGGTCATCTCAATTTAGCCCACCCAGGTAATTTCTCAGTTCCATGAAGTCGGCCAAGCGGAAATCTGGGACAGAGACTTGATTGCAGTTATATGGGTAATTCCATGATATATTGAAACTAAGTGATTTGTGATCGCTTTCCCCAAACTCATCATTAACCTCAAGATTATTAACTAGTGATTCTTTGTTGGCAAGAGCCAAGTCAAGCAGGTTGTTTCCTCTAGTTGGTTCTGTCACAAACCGTTTTAAAAAGCAATCCTGAACCGTATCAAGAAAGTCACTAGACTCAAGATTTCCTGTCACATTGTTCCAATCAATTTGTCTTAAGTTAAAATCTCCCATTAACACATTTTCATATCTAGAAGCCTTATGAATTTCATCCCATAGCAGCCTACCGCACTCCCTATCAAGATTTGGGGAGGCCTATAAATCACACTCAACACAACAATTTAAATTATCTCTGACATACATCGCCACTCCACCACCCTTCCTGTTGACCCTAACAGTGTGGAATAGTTTATAACCCTGTATGTTGCATTCAGAAGGCATTTCTCTATCTTTCAAGTTAAACCAGGTCTCTGTTATAGCAATAATATCTATATTACCTGCACTTGCAAGTAATCTTAGCTCATCTACCTTATTTCTTCGACTCCTATTCGTATAGAAAATCTTAAGGGAGTTAGTCACTAGTTGCCCTCTACTCTCTCTCTTTGTTTGTTGACCAATTGCTTTGCCTTTACTAGCAACTTTATTTTGAATATTGTCTTTTAAACATATCCCTGGGGTATCCTGGTAATATCTGCTGTTCTCAACCCTAATACTGCACCCTGATTGTTTCCCACAAACACCCATACCCCTATAATCTATCAGTTTAAATTCCTAGACAAGTCATCAATGACCCCCTCAATCGAATTGGCTAATGCAACAATTCCAGCCCCAGAGAGATGAACCCCTTCCCTTGCATACATATCATGCTTGCCATAGAATTTGTCCCAGTTATCAATGAATAGGATTGCAAGTTCCTTGCAGTACCTGTCTAGCCAGCAATTTATACCAATTACCCTAGACATCCATTCATTGCCCACTCCCCTTCTAGGCAAGATGCTACATATGATTGAGATCCCTCCCTTAGACCTGACTACTTCTATGGCTGACCTGTACTTATCCAGTAGCTCCTGTCTCCTGTCCTTCCTGATGACATTTCCACCAGCACTAAGACATATAATAGGCTTGTTCCCATTACCTGACATAATATTATCCAACCCGCTGACTATGTCACCAACACCAGCTCCTGGGAGGCACACCCTCTGTCTGACCTTCCTATCTCTATTACAAAAAGCACGGTCCATATATCTTACCTGAGAGTCTCCCACAATTAGAATATTCTTACCTTGATTAGCAGGGGTCAATGGTAACTTTAACCTCACTAACCACTGAAGTACACTCGTCCTGAAGAACAGAGAATCGATTTCCTACCTTCACATCTTCTCTATTAACCTTCCTTATCTTCCTTCTTCCTGAATTGTGAACCACTTGCCACTTAAAGCGGCTGCCACTCTTTAGCTCACTGCTGGTATCCTTTTCCTCACCAACACCAACCATCACACTCACTCCCTAACCCATCTAGGCAAAGCTTCAGCCTCCTATTTTCCTCCTGAAGAGTTAGAACCTCCTTCTTCAACACTTTAACCTGAGATTCCAGAACACTGTAACAGAAGACAAACTGTAATAGAGGACAAACTGTAACAAACAAAGGACAAACTGTCACAGAGGACAGACTGTAACAGAGGGAAACCTGTAACAAACAGAGGAGAAACTGTAGCAAACAGAGGAGAAACTGTAGCAAACAGAGGAGAAACTGTAACAGAGGACAAACTGTAACAAACAGAGGACAAACTGTATATCAGAGGAGTAACTGTAACAAGAACATAATTTAGTGAATACAAAGGCAACAAACAAATGACTTAGAAGAAAGTGTGAAGATGATAGAAGGAAAATAATGTAACTCAAAATAGAGAAAGAGAGGAAGAGAAAGAGGATTAGGAGGATGATTAGGAGGAGGAGGAGGAGGAGGAAGAGAAGAAAGAGGATAAGAAGGAGGAAGAGTATAAAAATGGGAAGAGTATAAGAAGGAGGAAAAGGATAAGGAGTATTACGCAGTATATTGTAAAGAATATTTCATAAAAAAAAATGCTCCAAATATAATGTCATTTTCCGGGATTTGTAATGAAACTGGACACGTATTATTCATGTTTACCTGTAAGGCCCTAGTGTGCAGAGACCTGTTTAAGTTTTGGGAGAGTACTTGTACAGCCTGCAGAAAGAGGGTGGGGTGTCACGGAGTCTCTCTGTTTATAAATATTTATCTTTTTTATTCACTAGTAGCAGTGTGCTAGTGTGCTAATGAGTACTGGGTAAAGGTGAACTGGAGTGTGGTGATGTTGGTTGTAGAAGATTGTATGTTGTATATTACCTTAATACATATATATATATATATATATATATATATATATATATATATATATATATATATATATTATATTTTTTTATAGGTGAGTTTTTGTGTTCTACTTTATAATAAATTATTGACTAATTAACTTCCCACATTTAATGTGACGGTACAAGCTGGCCCTAGAGTGGTTTCTTTTTCTATTTTAAATAATATCAATACCCCTAGACATAGCAGGTTGTTTACCCATTAGGAGCCAGAACATTTATTTACATTACGCAGCCAAAAAAGCATAACGTGGGGGCCTGTCTGGGAGAATAATGAAATTTAGAATGATATTCACATTTGAAACCTGGAGAGTCAATATTTAAAGGAAGGATTTATATTAATACCTGGAGTATACCTGGAGAGAGTTCCAGGGGTCAACGCCCCTACGGCCCGGTCTGTGACCAGGCCTCAGTAATAACTTTTTTCAGGTGTAATACAAATATTTTTCTGCCCGATTTTTGTGTGTGCACATTTAGTGATTTAGAGAGTTATTTAATAATAATAATTATCTGTGAATATAATAATAATTTAGTGTACCTATGTGCTTTGCTGTGTGATTTATTTTATGAAGGTAATTTCAACTCTGATAAGCAAGTGTTTTGTGCTATTAATTTCTAAGATGTCTGTAAGCAGTACAGATTCTAGTGCTGACAGGGGTTCGGGAGGAGATCCTGGATAGTAAAATTCCAGAAGTGGCCAGACAGTAACTGGGTCACATTAGTAAGAACCCAGTTAATTGGTAAAGGGTTACAAGCTGTTAGTTCTCTAAATGAACATGAATGTTCAGATTATGAGAAGATGAAGGATGTTGTGTTATTGGCTTATCAGATATTGCCAGAGAGGTATAGGCAGTAGTTTAGAGGTTTAAAGTTTAAGGAAGAACACAAAAATTCACGTATACAAAAATATAATATATATATTACGGTAACATATACAACTTAGAATCTACTCTACTACAACCAACATCACCACACTCCAGTACACTTTTACCCAGTACTCACATTAGCTCACTAGCACATTGCTACTAGTGAGTAAAAGAAAACAAATATTTATAAACAGAGAGGCTTCGTGACACCCCCCCCCCCTTCTGCAGGCTGCTGAACCTGCAGACTGTACAAGTACTCTCCCAAAACATAAACAGGCCTCTGCACACTAGGGCCTTACAGGTAAACATGAGACCACTTAAACAAATAAACTAACCTATGGTATAATCTTACACAAAAAACCACCATCCCTACAAAACAAATCGTAACATATTAGGACATCTTGCTGCAGGTGCTGCACTCCATAAACTGCCACTCACACACCTCACTCTCCTCTCCTGGCCATTCTGGCTGACCAGGAATAATACGTGTCCAGTTTCAGTACAAATCCCGGAAAATGACATTATATATGGAGCGTTTCTTTTTTTTATAAAATATTCTTTACAATATATACTGCGTAATAAATAGGATAAGGAGGAGGAAGAGGATAAGGAGAAGGAAAAGCATAAGAAGGAGGAAGAATATAAGAAAGAGGACGAGGATAAGGAAGAGGAAGAGCATAAGGAGGGGGAGGATCTGAAGGAGAAGAGACAGATTTTATCTTGGAGAAATCAGAGTGGGGAAGCGTCACAAGTGGTGTTCCACAGGGGTCAGTATTGGGCCCCTTGTTGTTCACAATCTACATAAACGACATAGATGAGGGAATAAATAGCGACATAAGCAAGTTTGTCGATGACACCAAAATAGGCCGTCCAATTCATTAAAATGAGGACATTAGAGCACTCCAGGAAGATTTTAATAGACTGATGCAGTGGTCGGAGAAGTGGCAGATGCAGTTTAATATAGATAAAAGCAAAGTTCTAAATATTGGACAGGACAATAACCATGCCACATATAAACTAAATAATGTAGATCTTAATACTACTGATTGCGAAAAGGATTTAGGAGTTCTGGTTAGCAGTAATCTAAAACCAAGACAGCAGTGCATAAGTGTTCGCAATAAAGCAAACAGAATCCTTGGCTTCATATCAAGAAGCATAAATAATAGGAGTCCTCAGGTTGTTCTTCAACTCTATATATCCTTGGTTAGGCCTCATCTAGATTATGCTGCACAGTTTTGGTCACCGTATTACAGAATGGATATAAATGCTCTGGAAAACGTACAAAGGAGGATGACTAAGTTGATTCCATGTATCAGAAATCTTCCCTATGAGGATAGACTGAGGGCCCTGAATCTG
>WNWK01008212.1:0-55000 GCA_009830355.1 Cherax destructor | reverse complement strand
ATATATATATATATATATATATATATATATATATATATATATATATATAAAATAATATATATATATATATATATATATATATATATATATATATATATATATATATATATGCAAAAGATCACAGTAAACAGGTGATATCAAAATATGCAAGAAAACTACTATGAAAAATGAAGAATTCTAGCGCTTTCGTGACTACCTTGATAATGTGAGTAGTCACGAAAGCGCTTGGAATTCTTCTATTTTTCATAGTGGTTGTCTGCATATATATATATATATATATATATATATATATATATTATATATATATATATATATATATATATATATATATATATATATATATATATATATATATATATATATATACATATTAGACGTGATTTAAATTTATTTTGGTGTGAATTTAAATTACGTTTAGGCGTGATTTACAGTACCACAAACTTGGATAGGGAACAAGGGAGACTTCTTTGGGAGGAAATTGTTAAAGTTACAGGGCACGGAAATATAGTCAAATAGACTGGGATTCTCAAACTAGGAATCTTGAGTCAAACGACTTCTTGGAGGTAGTTCAACACTGTTATTTTGGAGCAGTTCTGGCTAACAATTATACCCTTATTAATAATCTAAAGATTACAGAGGAATTTGGCGCAAGCGACCAAAGATAGTTGAGATAATTCAGTAACAGTATCAGATTTGCACTTAGCAGATTACATTAAGCTAAGAGAACACCTATCATTTGTGGACTGGGGTATCGAAGAGAACTCTCAATATGACAGTTTTCTAAACACTATACATGCTGCTCAAAGGACATTTATTCAGTTTAAAAAATAAGATTGAATGGAAATTATCCGAAATTGATGAACAATAGGGTCAAATATCTTTTAGGGAGGAAGCTCCAGTGGACTAGCAGTTTTAGAGAGGTGCGGAAATCTAGCAATTCGGATTTCGAGCACCTTTTTCGGCGAATCCCCCCCCCGGATTTCGATCATCTGCTCGGAAATCGTGTGTATGAGACGCGTCCGTTCACCTGGGGCACCGCTTCTCGCGCATACTACACTCAGTCTGTCTCTGTCTTTCGTTAAGTTAGCAATACTCCGCACATGCATCCATTGTTTTTTGTGCTTGCTCATTGATTGTGATTGTGAAATAAGCCACCGTGGGGCCAAAGAAAGCTCAGAGTGTCAGCCCTTTGGTAAAGAAGGTGAGAAATACTATCGAACTCAAGAAAGAACTTGTAGCAAAATATGAAAGTAGCCAATGTGTGGCCGAGCTCGCCAGGATGTATGGCAAGTCGACATCAACAATCTGTTCCATCCTGGTGAAGAATGCAGAAATCAAGGAAGATGATGTTGCGAAAGGAGTAAATATGCTAACAAAACAGAGATCACAAACAATCGAAGATGTGGAGAAGTTGTTGTTGGTGTGGATCAACGAAAAACAGTTAGCGGGATATAGTGTTGTGGAGTCGATCATTTGCGAAAAGGCAAGGCAGTTACATGCGGATCTCGTAAATAAAATGCCTGGAACGAGTGCTGCTGTTAGTGAATTTAAGGCCAGCAAAGGCTGGTTCGACAGATTCAAGAAGCGTAGTGGCATACACAGTGTTGTAAGGCATAGTAAGGCTGCAAGTTCAGACAAACGTGCGGCTGAAGAAATCGTTGATGAATTCAAGGAGTACGTAGAGGCTGAAGGATTCCTCCCCCAACAAATGTTCATTTGTGACGACAGTGGCCTCTTTTGAAAGAAAATGACAAAGAGGACCTACATCACGCAGGAGGAAAAGGCACTGCCAAGACACAAGCCTATGAAGGATAGGCTAACTCTTTTGTTTTGTGGTAACGCTAGTGTGGATTTCAAAGTGAAGCCTTTACGCGTGTATCACTCTGAAAATCCCTGAGTGTTCAAGAAAAACAACGTCATGAAGAGTAAATTGTGTGTGATGTGGAAGGCTAACAATAAAGCATGAGTGACAAGGCTGATTTTCATTGATTGGATCAATGAAGTGTTTGGCCAGAGTGTGAAGAAATACCTGCTGGAAAATAAATTGCCACTTAAGTGCCTCCTGTTAATGGACAGTGCTCCTGCTCATCCTCCAGACTTGGAAGGCCTATTGTTTGAGGAGTGTAATTTCATCACAGTGAAGTTCTTGCCCCTAATACCATTCCTTTCATCCAGCCCATGGACCAGCAGGTCATTTCAAACTTCAAAAAACGCTACACCAAAGCAATGTTTCAAAGGTGCTTTGAAGTGACCTCGAACACTGAATTGACTCTAAGAGAGTTCTGGAGGAATCACTTCAATATCCTCAATTGCATAACCCTTATAGATAAGGCTTGGTAGGGAGTGACTTCCAGGACTTTGAACCCTGCTTGGAGAAAATTGTGGCCAGAATGTGTCCAAGAGAAGGATTTGAGGCTGACCGTGAGGACCCTACGCCTATTGTGGAATGTATTGTATCTTTAGGAAAGTCCATGAGGGGAGAGGGAGAGAGGCCAGGATGTGGAAGAGTTGGTGGACGACCACAGGAAAGAGCTAACCACTGAAGAGCTGCAACACCTTCATCTGGAACAGCAACAGATCGCAGCTGAGGATATTGCTTCAGAGGAGGAGGAAGAGAGAGGGGAGAATGTGCCTTCTTCAGTGAATAAGGACACGTGTGCAAAGTGGAGTGAGTTGCAAAGTTTTGCTGAGAATTATCACCCTAACAAAACTATTGTAAGCCGTGTCTGCAACGTGTTCAATGACAAAGTCTTGTCCCATTTTAGGCAAATCTTAACTAAAGAGATGCCAGAAACAGAGCTCTCTGGACAGATTTTTAGTGCGATAGGGGTTTGATACCTGAAGTCCTTATGGAGGGGGATTCCCCTTCCAAACAATAAACTCTCCTCCCTCTTCCCTCCTCGCCTTCTTCAATACGTCAACAAGAGTCCTCAATAAAGGTATGTAATGTTAATATTTATTTATGTTTATTTATCATTGTTTTCTGTATGTAAAACTATAGTTATTCTTTAAAAAATGATTTTTTTTGTGAATATTTTTGGGTGTCTGGAACGGATTAATTGGATTTACATTATTTCTTATGGAAATATTACTTCGCTTTCCGTCCATTTCGGATTTCGAGCAACCTTCTGGAACGGATTAATTACGAAAACCGGGGGTTCACTGAACTCAGCATGGATTCACGATTGGCCGTTCCTGCTTAACCAATTTACTAACTTTCTTCAGTAAAGCTGTTGAGGCTGTTGATCACGATAAAGAATTCGATATTGTTAATTTAGATTTTAGAAAGGCTTTTGATAGAGTACCGCACCAGAGGCTGTTAAAGAAAAGTGGCAGCTAATGGCACTGGGGATAAAGTGCTGTCAGGGATCGAGTCATGACTCACGATCAGGATGCAGAAATTGTGCATAAATGAAGTAAAATCTGAGTGGGGATCTGTAACAAGTGACCTTCCACAGGGATCAGTTTTAGGCCCGCTGTTGTTTATAATATAAATTAATGACCTTGACGAGGGAATAACTCGTGATTTGAGCAAATTCAGTGATGACACTAAGATATTTGCAAATGTCAGTATACTGGGAACGACGCGTGCTTTTTGAGCTCTTGTGATTCAATTGTTATTATTTGTGTAACATTGTGTTTTTTTTATTTTATCATTGAAAATAAGTAATCATAGTCCCGAATAAGAATAGTGAAGATAAAACTTAAAAGGAAAGCTGTAAGAACCACCATTGAACTAAAAAAGGAACTTATTTCAAAACAGGAAAATGGAATACATGTTGTTGACCTAGCCAAGGAATATGGCATATCAACATCTACCGCATTTTTTATTATAAAAAATAAATGAGCAATAAAAAGTGGTAATGTGGCAACATTAGCATTTTTTATTGTAGGACATGTTATTTTACAAGTTTAATTAACCAATATTCTGACTTAAAAATGTTTTGTGAAGAATAACTTTCGGGGTCCGGAACGAATTAACTCAATTTATATTATTTCCTGTGGAAAAAAATGATCAAATATTCAGAAAATTCAATATTCAGAACACTCACAGGAACTAATTAATTCTGCATACAGATGTTCTACTGTATGTATGTCGTGCCTAATAAGTCGAATCGTCCAGTTTGACTAATTTGGCAAGAGTGCACTTTGCCGAATAAGCAGAATGAGATTCCACTGCTGACCTTGATACTGACAAGTCACAGTCGCTCTACCTCAAGAAGTATCCCTTCGATCCCCATCGGGGAGGGGAATTTGTAATCTATAAACCATCGCTTTTACTCTTTCACGATGCTTTAGTATCTTGTAAAGATCAAGCCAACCAGTGGAGTTATCAGTGACTCCACCAAACTTGCCCTTGCTGTCGCTGTAAAGACCTGCCTACTAGTAAAATTTACAGCTATCCACTCTTTGAAGGACTCCTTCATTGTCGTCTGTACTGACGATCTCACCGTCTTCCCTTCACTTTCCTGCTGGTGAAACGTTCTGTTTTTGTCAAACGTTTGGACAAGATCATAACATCTCTATAGACTGATGACCTGAAGACCTCAATCTTGGGCTTCGATTGACAACATCACCTAGATTCCAAACGCTCCTTCTATGATCAGATCACCTTCTCCAACATCGATATGGCTACCAGAGCACTTTCTGATGGCCTAGCCATCTCCTACTACCATAATCATCCACAATAAATAGAAGCAGTACGTTTTGCTCATGTCTCTCCCTGCTGGAACTGTTATTCTTACCATCACTCAACGACCGACTGTCCCATTAAAGACAAAAAAATTATGTTCTAACTGCGGAAAAGAAGGTCACGATTTTAAGCCTGTTCCACCACCAGTGCCACTCCAACCTGCCTCACCTGTGCCACCACCAGTGCCACTCCAACCTGCCTCACCTGCACCACCACCAGTGCCACTCCAACCTGCCTCACCTGCACCACCACCAGTGCCACTCCAACCTGCCTCACCTGCACCACCACCAGTGCCACTCCAACCTGCCTCACCTGCAAGGGCACTCATCATATCCTTGCAGCCAAATGCCCACTAAGGACCTAAGTGCTGACTAAGAAAATCAAAGAAGAAGCTAAGAAAAGCAGCCCCAAATCGCCGACATATGCCGCCATAAAAAACACTAGTCTGATACCAAGAAAGTTCTCCCAGCTACACAACATCCATCCATATCCAGCTCCTCCCTCTTTCCACTTGTTGACACTTGCTGATATATGCGCACCTTGTGGATGCAGCCAACCCAGGCACATTCAACACCACCATCAATGAACTATTCCGACTTCACAACATGCCTGCCTTCGTTTCCCCTGACTCCACACATTCAGCTGACATCCTCAGGATTCTTCCTAACGTCGTTAACTTCACTACTCCTGCTGACCTGTCTCCTACTGCCCAAGCAGCTGTTCCTGCACCTGCCACAACCTCCGACACCAGTGCTCATGCTGCCTCGACCACCGCCTCCCAACCTGATGTTACACCACCAGTACACTTCTCCACTGCTCCCGTCGACCCACAGTCACCTGCTAGCACCATGGTAGACTTGGCTACTGAATACACGTCAGAAGAAGATATTGACGACTCTAGCACACCAACATGGGAAAGCCTTACATTCTACACTACTCCATCAAACGCTGACACCATAACCTGCACTGAACTCTACAAAGGCCTCGGTGCAGGAACTATCAAGTTTTCCTGCGAACAACTTCATCGCTTCACAGTCACCTAAGTTCTGGAATTCCTCAAGCCTCTTCGATTCATCTTTGGAAACAAGACAAAACTTTACTACCTCTCTAGAAGCATCTTCAAGAAATTTAAGAATGGTTCTTCTACAAACCTGCCACCCTAATCCCGTCAAATAACACCACCAGTATGCTGCCCTCTGATGTTCTTCCCTGACTGCCCTGTCCTGCGACGTAACCTGCTGCCACCTTGTCAAGTCTGTAGACATACAACTTCCTCAAGACCATCGCAACTCAGCCTGATATTCCTGATTCTTAAGTCTGTCCCACGATCGCCTAGCTGGTGGGTTAAGCCCTGGCACGTCCCGTCTTCACGCTCACCCCATTGGGGTCTTACCGATGCTCTCTTGATCTTTATCTTGAGCCGAATAAAAATTAGTTTTTGCCATAAAACAACGGAAATCTATCAGAGCATAGTGCAAAAAATATGTATCATAGATTTAAAGTAATATTAAATATTTAAGTTGACCAGTGATATCTATCTATCTATCTATATATATATATATATATATATATATATATATATATATATATATATATATATATATATATATATATATATATATATATATATATATTGAAATGCTTTAAAAATTCGCAAATATGAGAAATTATTTACAAACATTGTCTCTACTGTGGACGTAGAGACAATGTTTGTAAATAATTTTGCCTGTTAGCGAATTGTTAAACATATATATATATATTTATATATATAATATATATATATATATATATATATATATATATATATATATATATATATATATATATATATATATATGTCGTGCCGATTGGGACTACATTTGCCATCTTCCACACCTCAGGTAGTTACCCAGTTTCAATGGATTTGTTGAAGATTTTTGTTAGTGGCACAATCAACATCTCTGCTCCCTCTCTAAGGACCCACGGAGAAATGTTGTCCGGTCTCACCGCTTTTGAGGTATCGAGTTCACATAACACCTCCTCCTTGGTTGTGTGTATTTCATCCAGCACTTGTTGGTATATCTCCCTATTCTGAATTCCTGGAGTCCTTCCTGTCTCCTCTGTAAATACTTCTTTAAATCTCATGTTTCGTTTCTTGTGAACTCCCCACCTTCCTTCCTCAGCCTGATTACCTGGTCCTTGACTGTTGTTTTCCTCCTGATGTGGCTATACAACAGCTTCGGGTCAGACTTGACTTTTGATGCTATGTCATTTTCGTATTGTCGCTGAGCCTCCCTTCTTATCTGTGCATATTCGTTTCTGGCTCTTCGGCTAATCTCTTTATTTTCCTGGGTCCTTTGTCTTCTGTACTTTTCCATTCTCTAGTACACTTAGTTTTTGCCTCCCTACACCTCTGGGTGAACCAAGGACTCGTTCTGGTCTTCCCATTACTTCTGTTTACCTTCGGGACAAACCTCTCCTCTGCCTCTTGCATTTTGTTGTCACATATTCCATCATTTCTTTTACTTGTTTTCCTGCCAATTCTCTCTCCCACTGAACGTCTTGTAGGAAGTTCCTCATGCCTGTGTAGTCCCTCCTTTTGTAGTTTCCAATTTCCCTTCCTATTCCTGCTCCTCTCTCCACTTGTAGCTCAACTATATAATCAAAACACAGAACCAAATGATCACTAGCTCCAAGGGGCCTTTCATACATGATATCCCTATGTCCGAACTACTCAAGGTGAACACTAGGTCCAGTCTTGCTGGATCATCCTCACCTCTCTCTCTGTTAGTGTCTCTAACATGTTTATGCATGCGGTTTTCCATCACCACATCCATCATCTTGGCTCTCCATGATTCAGGACCCCCATGGGGCTCCACGTTTTCCCAATCAATCTCCTTGTGATTGAAATCACCCATAACTAGCAACTTTGCTCTCCCCGTGTGGGCTCTTCTGGCTACCTCGGCTAGTGTGTCTACCATTGCTCTGTTGCTCTCGTCGTATTCTTCTCTTGGCCTCCTGCAGTTCTGTGGCGGGTTGTACATTACAGCAATTACCACCTTATGGCCCTCAGAGTGGATTGTTCCTACTATGTAGTCTCTTTCGCCCATTCCATCCATTCCTTCCACTTCCTCAAATCCCCACCGGTTCCTAATGAGCAGTGCAACTCCTCCTCCACCTCTGCTCCCTCTATCTGTCCACCTTGTCAATTCCTCTCAGTATTTTATATGTCGTTATCATGTCCGCCCTATCTCTCCTGTCCTCCAGTGTCGTCAGGTCGATTTCCCTTAACCTCTCCTCGTAGGACCTACCCCTTAGCTCCGGGACTAGTCTTGTTGCAAACCTTTGCACTTTCTCTAGTTTCTTTACGTGCTTGGCTAGGTGTGGGTTCCAAACTGGTTCTGCATATTCCAATATGGGCCTGACGTACACAGTGTACAGGGTCCTGAACGATTCCTTATTAAGATGTCGGAATGCTGTTCTTAAGTTTGCTAGGCGCCCGTATGCTGCAGCAGTGATTTGGTTGATGTGCGCCTCAGGAGATGTGCCTGGTGTTATACTCACCCCAATATCTTTTTCTTTGAGTGAGGTTTGTAGTCTCTGGCCCCCTTGACTGTACTCTGTATGTTGTCTTCTATGCCCTTCCACAATCTTCATGACTTTGCACTTGGTGGAGTTGAACTCCAGGAGCAAATCGCTGGACCAGGTTTGCAGCCTGTCCAGATCCCTCTGTAGTTCTGCCTGGTCCTCGTCCGATTGAATTCTCCTCATCAACTTCACATCATCTGCAAACAGGGACACTTCGGAGTCTATTCCTTCCGTCATGTCGTTCACAAATAACAGAAACAGCACCGGTCCTAGGACTGATCCCTGTGGCACCCCGCTCGTTACAGGAGCCCACTCTAACACCTCGCCACGTACCATGACTCGCTGTTGTCTTCCGGACAGGTATTCCCTGATCCATTGCAGAGCCTTCCCTGTTATCCCTGCCTGGTCCTCCAGCTTCTGCACTAATCTTTTGTGTGGAACTGTGTCTAACGCCTCCTTGCAGTCCAAGAAAATGTAATCTGCCCACCCCTCTCTCTCTTGTCTTACTGCAGTCACCCTGTCATAGAACTCCAGTAGGTTTGTAACGCAGGATTTCCCATCCCTGAAACCGTGCTGGTTGTCGTTGATAAACTCGTTTCTTTCTAAGTGCTCCACCACTCTTCTCCTGATAATCTTCTTCATTACCTTGCATACTATACATGTCAATGAAACTGGTCTGAAGTTTAGTGCCTCGTGACTGTCTCCTTTTTTAAAAATTTGGGACTACATTTGCTGTCTTCCATACCTCAAGTAGTCGCCCTGTTTCGATGGATGTGTTGAAGATTGTTGTCAGTGGTACACATAGCGCCTCTGCTCCCTCTCTCAGGATCCATGGAGAGATGTTATCCGGCCCCATCGCCTTTGAGGTATCTAGCTCGCTTAGCAGCCTCTTTATTTCCTCCTCAGTTGTATGAATTGTGTCCAACACCTGATGGTGTACCCCACCTCTCCGCCTTTCTGAAGGCCCTTCTACCTCCTCTGTGAACACTTCTTTGAATGTCATGTTGAGCTTCTCACACATTTCGCGGTCATGTCTTGTGACCTCCCCTCCTTCCTTCCTCAGCCTGATTACCTGGTCCTTGACTGTTGTTCTCCTCCTGATGTGGCTGTACAACAGCTTTGGGTCAGATTTGGCTTTCGCTGCTATGTCATTCTCGTACTGTCTTTGGGCCTCCCTTCTCACCTGCGCATACTCGTGGTGTATGCGTACTCACCTAATTGTACTCACCTAATTGTGGTTGCAGGGGTCGAGACTCAGCTCCTGGCCCCGCCTCTTCGCTGTCTGCTACTGGGTCTCTGCTCTCCCTGCTCCATGAGCTTTATCATACCTTGTCTTAAAACTATGTATGGTTCCTGCCTCCACTATATCATTCTCTAGTCCATTCCACTTCCTGACTACTCTGTGGCTGAAGAAATGTTTCCTGACATCCCTTTGACTCATCTGAGTCTTCAGCTTCCAGTTGTGTCCCCTTGTTTCTGTGTTCCCTCTCTGAAACAACCTGTCACTATCTACCTTGTCAATTCCCCGCAGTATTTTGTATGTCGTTATCATGTCTCCTCTGACCCTTCTTTCCTCCAGTGTTGTTAGTCCTATTTCCCTCAGCCTTTCTTCATAAGACAGACCCCTGAGTTGTGGAACTAACCTTGTCGCAAACCTTTGCACTTTCTCTAGTTTCTTGACGTGCTTGACCAGGTGTGGGTTCCAGACTGGTGCTGCATACTCTAGTATGGGCCTGACGTATACGGTATACAGTGTCTTGAACGATTCCTTGTTAAGGTAACGGAACGCTAATCTTAAGTTTGCCAGTCGCCCATATGCTGCCGCGGTTATCTGGTTGATGTGTGCTTCCGGAGACGTGCTTGGTGTTATACTCACCCCAAGGTCTTTCTCCTTTGTTGAGGTTTGTAGCCTTTGTCCACCTAGCCTGTACTCTGTCAGCGGTCTTCTTTGCCCTTCTCCGATCTTCATGACTTTGCATTTGGTGGGGTTAAATTCGAGAAGCCAGTTGCTAGACCAGATGTCAAGCTTGTCCAGGTCACTTTGAAGTCCTGCTTGGTCTTCATCCGATGTGATTCTCCTCATTAATTTCACATCATCTGCGAAAAGAGACACTTCTGAGTCTATCCCATCCGTCATGTCATTCACATATAGCAAGAATAGCACTGGTCCTAGGACTGACCCCTGCGGTACACCGCTCGTCACAGGCGCCCACTGTGATACCTCATCACGCACCATGACCCGTTGTTGCCTCCCTGTGAGGTATTCCCTGATCCATTCCAGTGCCCTTCCTGTTATACACGCTTGGTCTTCCATCTTTTTTACTAATCTCATGTGAGGAACTGTGTCAAAGGCCTTCCTGCAGTCCAAGAAAATGCAGTCAACCCACCCTTCTCTCTCTTGCCTTACCTCTGTTACTTTATCATAGAACTCCAGGAGGTTTGTTACACAGGATTTGCCTTCCCTGAAACCGTGCTGTCTGGCGTTGATTAACCTGTTCTGCTCCAGATGCTCCACCATTCTTTTTCTGATGATTTTCTCCAAGACTTTGCACACTATACATGTAAGTGACACCGGTCTGTAGTTTAGTGCCTCTTTTCTGTCTCCTTTTTTAAAGATGGGGACTACGTGTGTGTGTGTGTGTGTGTGTGCGTGTGTGTGTGTGTTTGTGTGTGTGTGTGTGTGTGTGTGTGTGTGTGTGTTTATGTGTGACCCAACAATTAATATTTGCACCAAGAACTCATTACAGTTGTGACCGGGTGTGGACTAGTGAATTGTTCATTACTTTATAATTTGTTCATGATTGTAACCATGTATAAACGTAAGTAAGTAAATTTACTTACTTACATGATTCATTACCTTTGTAACTTGTGGGTTCATTACCTTTGTAACTTGCTCAGCTATCAAAACTTTGGGGCCCAGTCTCTGGACCCATTATGTACCTCTGTAATCTTTTGACTACCGCCCACACCATGGGTATGGGCTGCATAATAAAGATATTAAACTGAATTAATAGTTTAACTAAATTCTAATAACCAAGAGATCAGGTATTACCATGAAGTACTTATAATTATAAACATGAGTGGGACGTAAAAAAAATTTAGATAAATATATAATTTATGTCTTATGTTATCAAGACAATTGTTATTCAAATTTTGATCCTTCCTTTACTCTTATTTTAGGAAAATATCAACACACTGCAGTAAAGAAAAATCAAAACAGAAAGTTTCAAGAAATAATTTATGATTTCTTCTGGTGATTGGACATTATTATGACAAGAACAGTTCACAAGCTGTTATTTCTTCTATTTATTTTCAACTTAATGATTGTCTCGCACCAAGGAAGGGGGACCCAAAGAAGAAAACACATTCACCATCATTCATTCCATCTCTGTCTTTCCAGAAGTGTGTTGACAGCACAATCAAATTACCCTCTGATTGCAATATCCTCACCTCTCCTTCAAAGGGCAGGCGCTGCCCTTCCCACCTCTCCTTCAGAGGGCAGGCGCTGCCCCTCCCACCTCTCCTTCAGAGGGCAGGCGCTGCTCCTCTCACCTCTATGACTTAAAAGTCCAGCTAACCAGATTCCCCTGAATCCCTTCATAAAGGTTATGTTGCTCACAATTCCAACAGCTTATCCCTAAAAAAAAAAAACTTGTCTCCATTCACTCCTATTTAACATGCTCATACAAGCTCACACAAGCTCACACAAGCCTGCTGGATGCTCAAGCCCTCTCGAAACTCATGAAAGGCAAAGGTCAAAGGTAATAGTGTTAACAACACTAATAATAATAATATAATAATAGTAACGATAATGTTAATAATAATAATAATAATAATAATAATAATAATATTAATAATAAAATAATAATAATAATAATAATAATAATAATAATAATAATAATAATAATAATAATAATAATAATAATAATAAGAAGAAGAAGAAGAAGAAGAAGAAGAAGAAG
Organism: Cherax destructor; assembly: GCA_009830355.1. NCBI lineage: Eukaryota > Metazoa > Arthropoda > Malacostraca > Decapoda > Parastacidae > Cherax > Cherax destructor. The sequence goes on along the minus strand of WNWK01008212.1, from coordinate 42,778 downwards.
AAGAAGAAGAAGAAGAAGAAGAAGAAGAAGAAGAAGAAGAAGAAGAAGAAGAAATAGAAGAAAAAGAATAATAATACTTTAACTGAGGGTTTAAAATGTACACAGTCCAGAGGGAAATGGAAGGAAAAAAATAGAATTGTTCAGGGAAAGGCTTTGAAGAAGAACCAGACACTGAGGGAGGAGATTTACGAAGGTTTACGAAGTATACGAAGAGAGGAGGTGAAGAGAATGGGAGATGGTCTGACTGAGTGTTGGGAAAGTGGGGAGTCAAACAATGAGCAACTGGGAACAGTAAGAGAGCGGAACTTCTCAAACATGAGGGAAAACAATAATTAAGCAGTGTCAAAAATAATACATGAGACAGTGAAGGAGGCTGCAAGTAGACCTGGACAAAATCATGAATGGTCAGAGTAGTGGTTATCGGAGTTCAATAAGACCTGGACAAAAACAAGAATGGTCAAACTAATGGTTATTGGAGTTTAATATACCTGGACAAAATCAAGAATGGTCAAACTAGTGGTTACTGGAGTTTGGCCATCGCTAGTGCAAGGTCGTGAAAATCTGAGATGGAGAACACAGCTTGAGAGGCAAGGGACTACAGATATTGCTCAAAGAGAAAGGTCCTGGAGTGAACATTGCACCCAATATATCGCCAGAGGTGCACATAAAGCAAACAGCATCGAGAGCATAGCTGATCTCAGAACTGCCTGAACTATTCAATAAAATATTTTAGGATTCTCCACGTGATATATCTTAGGCCTATCTTAGAGAATGCTGGACCAGCACACACGACAAATAGAAAGCGTCTAAAGGTTTGCAACAAGATTAGTCCCAATGCTGAGGGGATTAAACTATGAATAGTGAATAAAGAAACTGAACCTGGAGACTTTCGAAGAAAGAAGAATTATGGGAGACATGATTACGACATACAAGATACTCAGAGGCTTTGACAGAACAGATAGGAACAGACATTTTTAAATGAGCGGCATGGAAGTAAGAGGTAACAGATGTAAACTAAAGACACTGGGATGTTAGGAAATACTTTACCTAACACTTTCAAGAGTAGTTTTTCATGAAAGAGTCCAAGAGGCAAGGAACCACTAATGCAGTTTAAGAGGCAGAACCAGAAGCTGAGACTCGATCCCCGCAAATACGACTCGGTGAGTACACACACACACACACACACACACACACACATTATTATTATTATGACCGTCCATACTTATATACATTACCTCCTCCTCTAGCGAAATGACGACATCAATATGAAGATTTGGGATCGTATTCCAATACTCCAGGTGAAGGAAGACAATACCTGCGTGGTCCCAAGGAGAGAGAGAGAGAGAGAGAGCGAGAGAGAGAGAGAGAGAGAGAGAGAGAGAGAGAGAGAGAGAGAGAGAGAGAGAGAGAGAGAGAGAGAGAGAGAGACTACATCAGAAAGTCAACAACACGTAAACATATGACTTTATGTTTATTTACATTACATAGCATCAGTAGCATCTGCCTCTTAACTAAGACTGGTAATGTTTTTAGCAACACTGACAAAGAATCTTTAAGGAAGATGTTGAGGACCTGTCACAGCTATGCCCGAGTCCGCAGCACCAGCTTGGAGATCACACCTGGTAAAGTGCTTTCATTAACTCGAACACAAAAAGACCAGAGGTTTGCAACAGTACTAGCACAGGATTGAGCCATGAGGGGAGATTAAAGCTACTTTAACTACTATGTTAAGATGATTGAAGAGTTAGGGTGGAGATATGATTACGACGTTAATAATACTATAAGAATTTTACAGGGCATGTAAAGGCAGACTGACACACACATCACAGAGACGAGGGGCCAAAAAAGGAACAAAAACACAAGACTGAGTCACAGGAGTGTTAGAAACTTCTCATAAAGTCAAAGATGGAAAGAAAGTGGAACGTATTGGATGAAGAGGAAGACGCTATACATAGCTTCAGGAGTAGGTATGACAGAACCCAAAATATAAGGACTCGATAACGATAGTCAATTTAACTTAAATAATGGGAACCAGAGATTAGATTCCCGCACACACAAAAAAAAGGTACTGGAAAACCTTATGTACCAACACTACCAGAGAGAGAGGAAAGGATGAACCAGCGAGACTGGACCTAGTATTCACCTTGAGTAGTGCAGAAATTGAGGACATCACATACGAAAGACCCCTTGGGGCCAGTGATCATGTGGTTCTGAGTTTCGAATACATAGTAGAGTTACAAGTGGACGGGGAAGCAGGAAGGACCGGACGAATAAGCCAAACTACAAGAAAGGAGACTACGCAGTCATGAAGAACTTCCTGCACGAGGTTCAGTGGGACAGAGAGCTGGCAGGGAAGTCAGTAAACGAGATGACGGAATATATGACAACAATATGCAAGGAAGCTGAGGAGAGGTTTGTACCCAAGTGTAAGAGGAATAACGAAAAAGCCAGAATGAGCAATTGGTTCACCCAAAGGTGCAGGGAGGCCAAAACCAAGTGTGCTAGGGAATGGAAGAAGTATAGGAGGCAAAGGACCCAGGAGAATAAAGAGAGCAGTCGAAGAGCCTGAAATGAATATGCACAGATAAGAAGGGAGTCCCAAAGACAATACGAGAAAGACATAGCAGCGAAAGACAAATCTGACCCAAAGCTGTTGTTCAGCCACATCAGGAGGACAACAACAGTCAAGGACCAGGTAATCAGGCTGAGGAAGGAAGGAGAGGTCACAAAAAAATGACCGCGAAGTATGTGAGGAACTCAACATGAGATTTAAAGAAGTGTTCACAGAGAGAGAAAGGCCTTTAGAAAGACGGAGAGGTGGGGTACACCATCAAGTGTTGGACACAATACATACAACCGAGGAGGAAGTGAAGAGGCTGCTAAGCGAGCTAGATAAATCAAAGGCGATGGGGCCCATCTATCGAAACAGGGCGACTACCTGAAGTATGGAAGACAGCAAATGTAGTCCCAATTTTTAAAAAAAGAGACAGACACAAAGCATTAAACTACAGACCAGTATCACTGGTGGAGCACCTAGAAAGGAATGAGCTTATCAACGACATCCAACACGGTTTCAGGGATGGGAAATCCTGCATCACAAACTTACTGGAGTTCTATGACAGAGTGACGGCAGTAAGACAAGAGAGAGGGGTGGGTAGATTGCATTTTCTTGGACTTTAAGAAGGCATTTGACACAGTTCCACAATAGCTTGAGGACCAGACAGGGTTAACAGGGAAGGCACTTCAATGGATCAGGGAATACCTGTCAGGAAGGTAACAGCTCCTCATGGTACGTGGCGAGGTGTCAGAGTGGGCGTCTTTAACGAGCGGGGTGCCACTGTGATCAGACCTAGGACCGGTGCTGTTTCTAGAATTTGTGAAAGACATGACGGAAGGAATAGACTTCGATGTGTCCCTGTTTGCAGATGATATGAAGTTGATGAGAAGAATTCAATCGGACGAGGACCAGACAGAACTACAGAGGGATCTGGACAGGCTGCAGGCCTGGTCCAGTAACTGGCTCCTGGAGTTCAACCCCACAATGTGCAAAGTCATGAAGATTGGGAAAGGGCAAAGAAGACCACAGATGGAGTACAGTCTAGGGTGCCAGAGCCTACAAGCCTCACTCAAGGAAAAGGATCTTGGGGTGAGTATAACACCAGGCACATCTCCTGAGGCGCATATAAACCAAATAACTGCTGCAGCATACGGGCGCCTAGCAAACTTAAGAACAGCATTCCGACATCTTAATAAGGAATCATTCAGGCCCCTGTATACTGTGTACGTTAAGCCCATATTGGAGTATGCAGCGCCAGTTTGGAACCCTCACCTAGCCAAGCATATAAGGAAACTAGAGAAAGTGCAAAGGTTTGCAACAAGACTATTCCCGGAGCTAATGGGTATGTTCTACGAGGAGAGGTTAAGGGAAATCGGCCTGACGACACTAGAAGACAGGAGAGATAGGGAGGATATAGTAACGAAATATAAAATACTGAGAGGAATCAACAAGGTGTAAGTAGACAGAATATTCCAGAGATGGGACACAGCAACAAGGGATCACAGTTGGAAATTGAAGACTCAGATGAACCACAGAGATGTTAGGAAGTATTTCTTCAGTCACAGAGTTGTCAGGAAGTGTAATAATCTAGAAAGGGATGTAGTGGAAGCAGGATTCATACATAGCTTTAAGGAGAAGTAGAATAAAGCTCATGGAGCGGGTAGAGTGACCGAGTAGCGGCCAGTGGAGAGGGGGCCAGGAGCTGTGACTCGACACCTGCAACCACAACCAGGTGAGTAAAACTAGGTGAGTACACACACATACTCACATACATTCACACACACACACACACACACACACACACATACATACACGCACTCATACACACACACACACACACACACATTTTTAAAAAAGGAGACAGAAAAGAGGCACTAAACTATAGACCGGTGTCACTTACATGTATAGTGTGCAAAGTCCTGGAGAAAATCATCAGGAAAAGAATAGTGGAACACCTTGAGCGGAACAGGATAATAAACACCAGACAGCATGGATTCCGGGAAGGCAAATCCTGTGTAACAAGCCTCCTAGAGTTCTATGATAAAGTAACAGAGGTAAGGCAGGAGAGAGAAGGGTGGGTTGATTGCATTTCCCTGGACTGCAGGAAGGCCTTCGACACAGTTCCTCACATGAGATTAGTAAAGAAGTTGGAAGAACAAGCAGGTATAACAGGAAGGGCACTGGAATGGATCAGGGAATACCTCAAAGGGAGGCAACAACGGGTCATGGTGCGTGGTGAGGTATCACAGTGGGCGCCTGTGACGAGTGGTGTACCGCAGGGGTCAGTCCTAGGACCAGTGTTATTCCTGGTTTATGTAAATGACATGACGGATGGGATAGACTCAGAAGTGTCTCTATTCGCGGATGATGTGAAAATAATGAGGAGAATCACATCAGAAGAGGACCAGGCAGGGCTGCAAACAGACCTGGACAAGCTCGACATCTGGTCTAGCAGTTGGCTTCTCGAATTCAATCCTCCAAATGCAAAGTCATGAGGATCGGAGAAGGGCAAAGAAGACCGCTGACAGAGTACAAGCTAGGCGGACAAAGGCTACAAACCTCGGCAAGGAGAAAGACCTTGGAGTGAGTATAACGCCTAGCACGTCTCCGGAGGCACACATCAACCAGATAACTGCGGCAGCATATGGGCGTCTGGCAAACCTTAGATTAGCGTTCCGTTACCTTAACAAGGAATCGTTCAAGACACTGTATACCGTGTACGTCAGGCCCATACTAGAATATGCAGCACCAGTCTGGAACCCACACCTGGTCAAGCACGTAAGGAAACTAGAGAAAGTGCAAAGGTTTGCGACAAGGTTAGTTCCACAACTCAGGGGTCTGTCTTATGAAGAAAGGTTGAGGGAAATAGGACTAACAACACTGGAGGAAAGAAGGGTCAGAGGAGACATGATAACGACATACAAAATACTGCGGGGAATTGACAAGGTAGATAGTGACAGGTTGTTTCAGAGAGGGAACACAGAAACAAGGGGACACAACTGGAAGCTGAAGACTCAGATGAGTCAAAGGGATGTCAGGAAACACTTCTTCAGCCACAGAGTAGTCAGGAAGTGGAATGGACTAGAGAAAGATATAGTGGAGGCAGGAACCATACATAGTTTTAAGACAAGGTATGATAAAGCTCATGGAGCAGGGAGAGCAGAGACCCAGTAGCAGACAGCGAAGAGGCGGGGCCAGGAGCTGAGACTCGACCCCTGCAACCACAATTAGGTGAGTACAATTAGGTGAGTACATATACATACACACACGCACACTCATACACATACACACACACACAACACGGTCTTGCGTGTTCACTGTACCTTGACGTGCAGTGCCGGCTCAGTGACTCTATGAATTAAACTAGTTTGATCACTGTTCTATCTTAATCTGGATTAATTATGGAGTAGCTAATCCTCGGGTTAGTTCTAGCAAGCTTAGTAATTATTCTCCCACAACTATCAACAAAGATTATTTAGAAAAGTAATTTGATGAAGTTGAAACCGAATGCCAGCAGTAAACTTGCCACTTAACACTCGACACTTGGCACCTGACACTTGACACTTGCAGGACTGGTCTGACAAGTGGCTTCTTGTATTTAACCCCAGAAAATGCGAGGTTATGAAAATCGGTGAAGGTAAAAGACATCTAGAAATAGTGTACAGGGGACAAAGGTTGCAAACCTCCCTGAAAGAGAAGGACTTCGGGGTGAGCATAGCTCCCAGAATATTGACGCCGAAGTGGCTAGTTTATCGTGCACCTCTAATCCATCCTGAAGTTCTCCTGTTAACCCAAAAGGGTTAACAGGGGAACTTCAGGATTTTGATCTACAGTTGACTTATCTGTTGCAAGCAAATTTAGGAAATTTGCTTAATATGTCTTGTATCTTATTTTCGTTAATAAGATATCTTGACACATCATAGGTTGTTATTCTGAACATCGCTATATTCCTCAATAAGTGGACAATAAAGCACAAAGTGTTCAAGATAATGACCATAAGGCTGACCACATACTGTGTATTTCGTTCAATCGCCCTCCGGGTGTTTGACAAACTGCCAGAAGCCTTTATAACCAAGCCTAAGCCTGACTACTATAAGATCAGTCTGTCTGTAAACATTGCAAGTTTCTCCATAAACGTACTTATCTGTGATCATGTTATCATAGTGAGTGATAGATCTACTTATGCTTCTAACTACATTCCTATAACATTCAGTTTCATTATTTACTTCTCTCCTAACGTCAATCCCAATTCTAGACACAGATACACCAAAGTTATGTTCTAAATCTTCCTTCACGGTACTTTTTTGGGCAAATTTATCAACTTTATCATATACGCTAGTTTCTTTTTTCCCGGAAATTTGAGTATCTATATCTAGAATCACCAATGAGAATATTGTTAAAAGTCATTATGTTAGTCAAGAACCTTCAGTGATGACACAGAATCAGTAAAACTTATAGTGTAAAACTCAGTGTCATAAGTTAGTTTTAGCGTCTTTAGGATGGCAAACAATTTGCAGTGTAAACGCCCAGTTGTTATTTCTTATGCCTAATTGAGCATAGTTGCCATCGTTCATGACCAGGGAGGTGGCAACAAGAACAGATGTAGTCCTGCCAGTAGACTCCTGCTTACATCCATCAGTGTACATGTGGTAAATTATTTCTACCAGTTCAGTGAGAAATTTTTTCTTGAGCAGTTGTTTGTACGAGTGATTTTCATCAGAGACTGCACGTGCCGTACATACAACATCTTCAACTCAGAGACTGCACGTGCCGTACATACAACATCTTCAACTCAGAGACTGCACGTGCCGTACATACAACATCTTCAACTCAGAGACTGCACGTGCCGTACATACAACATCTTCAACTCACTTTTACAACACACAACCGAAAGATACATCGTTCTCCCTAACAACTCTATTATCAAGCACATCTCCAGGCATTCTCCAATACCAAATTCCAAGTATCCACCACTACCTCCACTGCAATCAAGGACACTACCAGTGGGGGACACCACGAAGTCAAAACCACAGCAGGGTGTACACAATCCCACTTAACGACTCTGACTAAATGTACGTGGGAGAAAAATCAAGGGACTTCCACACAGGTATTTCTGAACACAAATATGCCAGCAGAATTGACCACTTTAACAACGTCTGTGTTTACCTCAGAAACTCCCACTGTGAATCGCCCATCGGATATAAAACAAGTCTTCCAATGGGCTACAGAAAACAATGTGAAGTTCAATGACGACAAATTTCAATTACTTCACTATGGAAAACTTGAGGAAATAAAAGCTACATCGGAATATAAAACAATTTCTAAGTACAAAATAAAACGGAAAACTAATATGAAGGATTTGGAAATGATGATGTCAGAGGATATCACTCTCAAAGATCATAACAATGTCATTATCACATCTGCTAGGGAAATGTTAGGATGGATTATGAGAACCTACAAAACAAGGGATTCCAAGCCAGTGATGATCCTATTTAAGTTACATGTTCTCTCTAGGATGGAGTAATGCTGTTTACTAACAGCCTCTTTCAAGGCAGGCGAAATTGCAGATCTGGAAAATATACAGAGAGCTTTCAGTGCACGTATAAGCACAGTCAAACATCTCGATTACTGGGATCGTTTAAAGTCACTTGACCTGTACTCTTTGGAACGCAGGCGAGAGATACATCATAATTTACATCTGGAAGATCCTAGAGGGAGTAACAACTCGCTACGTAAGCAAAAGACTCGGCAAGCAGTGCAACATTTCCCAGTGAATAGCAGGGGTGCCGTGAGGACACTAAGTGAAAAATAATAAGTGTCAGGGGCTCAAGACTCTTCAGCTGTCTCCCAGCATACATAAGGGGGAATACCAATAGACCCCTGGTTGTCTTCAAGAGGGAGCTGGACAGACACCTAAAGTCAGTACCTGACCAGCCGGGCTGTGATTCGTACGTTGTATTGCGTGCGGCCAGCAGTAACAGCCTGGTTGATCCACCGCGAAGCCTGGTCATGGACCGCGTCGCAGGGGCGTTGACTCCCAGAACACCCTGCAGGTAGTCTTGCCGCTGTCACCAGCACAAGGAGTTGTGGAGGCTTGCTCCTCCGTCCGCTGATTGCGGTCAAAACAAGTGTGCTTCTTAGAACATTATTCTGAATTTTCCTCTTTATTTATGACACGCGTTAAACCCGTGAGGGTCATTCAGCCCAAGGAGTGGCGGAGGCTCGACCCACCATCAATTACAACACCAAGCGTTTCGTTCTGTTTAGAGCTTTGAAAGATCTCCAGCCAAAGCGAAACGTTGTTCACGTGAAAGCCTGTTTTCCAACGTGTGTTATTGTCTTCAGGGAGGAAATGAGTGGAAAATGGATGAGGATCAGAGTGAAAGGGAAGAGAAAGAGGCGGATGGCGGCTCTCTTGATAAAGAGGGGACAAGCGTGGGTGTAATGGGTAGGAGAGATATCTCGACATGTTTTCTCTCCAGGAGGAAGAGGAGGAGGAAGCGGTGGAAGGAGGAGAAGAAGAAAGAGGAGGAAAAAGAGAAGGTAGAGAAGAAAGGCTGGAGGAGGAGAAGGAAGAAGAGGAGCAGTAGCAGGAAGGAGAAAGAGGAGGAGGAGGTGCAGAAGAACGTGGAGGAGGTGCAGAAGAACGTGGAGGAGGAGGACAGTATGTCAGTTGACTTACAGATAAAACTGTACTAGCAAGTGTCTCTAAATGCACTGTTATAACATTCATCGTTGTTTACTTCTCTTCAACTATTATTCCTAATTCTAAAATCAGGGAGGAACATTAGAACTGACAATAAGACACATGTTGTGAATGTGTCTTATCTGTATCTGGCTTCTTCAATGAGCATATCGTTAGTCATTATGTGAGTCAAGAGCAGGTGCAGCCAGGGAAGTGATAGCAAGAGCAGGTGCAGCCAGGGAAGTGGTAGCAAGAGCAGGTGCAGCCAGGGAAGTGATAGCAAGAGCAGGTGCAGCCAGGGAAGTGGTAGCAAGAGCAGGTGCAGCCAGGGAAGTGGTAGCAAGAGCAGGTGCTGCCAGGGAAGTGGTAGCAAGAGCAGGTGCAGCCAGGAAGTGGTAGCAAGAGCAGGTGCTGCCAGGGAAGTGGTAGCAAGAGCAGGTGCAGCCAGGGAAGTGGTAGCAAGAGCAGGTGCTGCCAGGGAAGTGGTAGCAAGAGCAGGTGCAGCCAGGGAAGTGGTAGCAAGAGCAGGTGCTGCCAGGGAAGTGGTAGCAAGAGCAGGTGCTGCCAGGGAAGTGGTAGCAAGAGCAGGTGCAGCCCTGCCTGTACACTCCTGCTTAGATCCATCAATGTATGTAATTTGTGTTATATTATTACCAACACTTCAGTGAGGAATGTCTTCTTGAGTAGTTGTTGTTGAAAAGAATTTAAGGAAGGGATTACTAATGTTGAGCATCTTGGGAGGGTGTTGCAGGTATGTCATATTAAACGGTCACTACTTCCGTGGCGGGGTGAAATGCTCTTGTCTACAGGGATACCATTCTTGCAGCTCATGAAATTAAATATATCTGTATGTTTTCACAACCCATTTACTTCTGTGTTTATTTTCGTCTACACATTTAGTAAAATATATAGTGATAGGGTCTGGTTTATTTCTTAACCTTTTAATATTAAGTACAGTGCTAATTTCAATTATCCTATCACTGATGCTAGGTATACCAAGTTCCTGCCTCTTATCAAGAACTTTGGTAGTTTTAGGACAACCAAGAATAATTCTGAGATCTTCATTTTGCATTAGGTCTAAGGGCCGGAGGGAATTTTCATTAAATAACATGGGAGCAGAATAATTGATTGAGGATTTAATATAGCCTATGTAGATCATTCTCATTAATTTACATTAACAGCATAGTTGGCGTTGTAGCAAGCAACAGCTCTGAGTGTATTTATTAAATCTTTGTATTACTTAAGTAGTTGTGGTTTGATGCAAACATGAAGATAAGATGAGTCCTAGTAGATAACACATTACTTGAACTTTATAAAGAATGGTACTCACTTTCTTATGCCCTGTTGTATAGATAATGATGTCATCAGCATAGCTTATAACTGCATGTTTAGGTGAATAAGGAAGAACTAGGAGAACATTAATCAGGGACTGAGAACTTCTCCCTCTTTAGTCGCCCTAAAGCTTTGGTAGAGAACAGAGAATACTCTGACTGATAACCTATTACTCAACTGAGTAGGTTATCACTCATACTCATTTTGAATAGTTCATGTAGGATAATAGTTGTTTGGTATATCAGTGAAGATTTTTGATCAAGAAATGTGATGAGACTAGAAGAGTGCAGTGAGAAAGGTTGTAATACAGTTCTATACACTTTTTTCTTTCATAAATCCATAAAGAGGTGAGAATTAGTCTCCGCTTTTATAGTATAGTCTGTTAACCATCATTCTTTTAAATGTTTCACCAAGACAATTAGTTAATGATATTGGTCTAAATGTATCAGCCTATTCGGCTTAGGAATAGGCATGATGAGACTATTGGTCAAGAAAATACGAAGAACACCCTCGGTGTAACTGCGATTAAACTGTGATAAAAAAGCCTTAAAGCTCCGAAGATATGGTAAGATATACCATCTTCTCCAGGGGCTCTTGTTCCATCTTGATATAATATCTAACTCATACTGTGGAAAATGTCGGTATTTCCCAGAATCCGTTACACGAACCCCCCCCCCCCCCCATGAGGAAATGGAGGCATAAGAGGGGAGAGAGACGACGCCTAGAGACAGGTGTTAGTTCTGTATATTCTTAATTCTAAGAAGTAGCCTCGTACTCCTAAGCTAATTATACACTACAATTACTACTACATATATTTAAGCTAAGTTAGAGATAGTCGTTAGCTTACTTTAGTAATTATACGTCCCATACCTTAGGCACCCCAGCCCGGCAGTTCGAGTGCCGGCGGGCTGAACCGACGGCGGGTAGCCCCAGAAAACCTAGTGACCGAGACACAAATCCCCGCCATGCGTGGTAAATTACTAATTGTGTAACTTACGTAGCAGCCGCGTGCAGGCACCCTCGGTAACAGGAGCAGGCGGCTGTGACGGACTCGCCAGGTATTTCTCAGGTGATTCCCGGCCTTCTACCTCCGCGTAAGTATTAGAGACCTTGAATATTCATCTGTACTCTGTATACCCGTGCGGGAATTGGCCACCCACAACCTGAGATTACCACCATCAGCTGCCATATACTGTCTACTGTAAGGAATAAGGTCAATACCCCATGTATTGAAATAGCCCTGAAGTGTGTGGCAGGCTTCAGACGGGATTCACGACTGAAACGAGGTATCACTAACCCAATTCAGTTATGACGCACAAACACTGCCTCAATTTCCCACACATATGCAGTAAAGATGTAGTCTCTTTTGTCAATATTTAGATTTCAGTCTTTCTGAAGAAAGACTGAAAGTGATTTACAAGACTGTATGTTTTAGCTCACTTATTTAGAACCCATTAGCTTTATCACGAAGAAAAAATGAGTAACATTACCCCTCTTTTTTCTCAGCTATTTTATTTATACCTTTCCTTGGAAGGTTAGAACTGTTTAACACACTGTCAAATTGCTTCCATTCCTATTGCTTAACTTCTTGTCTTCTGTTCTTTGCATTTCATAGCGCATTTTGGAAGGTTATGATCAATTCTGAGATTCAACACTCACGATATTCAGCAATCCGTGTAGCTAACTACTTTCCACTAGCTACTTAAGTTTCGCAGTTGTGGGTCATTACAGTACTTATGATGGCGTTTGTTGGCATTTACGGTGGAATATTTATGTCCTCTCTTTCTATCCCCGTCATCTGAGAGCAAAATCTCAATAGAGACAAGAGTGTGTTGACAAAATACAAGGAAAAAAATAGATCCCTCTGAAAAGGTATTCGAGGAGGGTTTAAAATTCAGTGATGTGGCTGGCGAAGAGACTCAAGACCACAAAGGAGGACTGTAAGAGGGTCTTTTGAGGACTGTAAGATAACTCTAAGTCAGTGAGAAAGTTTTTGAGGTACATTAAAATAGAATCACCCATGAGGTACTCACCCACGATGGTAGCGAGGATCATCACGCCCAGGATGACGGCAGTGAGTGCTGTGAACAGCACCTGGATGCTGAGGGACGCTGCCTCCTGCTCTTCGTCGCTTCCCGTTGTCCAGTTGTCGCCCGTCGTCCAATTCTCATCTGCCAGCGTCCAGTTCTCATCTGCCAGCGTCCAGTTGCGGCCAGAGAGAGTGTCGTCCGTGTCGACGTCCAGCAGTGTTCTGGCCTCTTCGTCCGAAGTGTTGGTCCACTCGTTCCACCACTGGTGATACGTCTCCGGGACTTCCACGCCCACCACCACCCCCGGCGAGGATGATGCGGGCGGCCATAGGCTCATGTGGGTAGTGTGCGGGTGAGGACTGCCGCCCGCGGGTGGCCTGACTGCGGGTGCGGTTGCTACCCGCATGTCGTCCTCACATACCACCCACACAGTGTCAGGGAGGGCCCTCCGCGGCCCTCGTCATCATCACAGCCCCCCACACTCACACTTGACACATCACCCGCACGCCCGCACGCCCGCTCTCTAGTACATCGTCTCCGGTTAACGTCACTCGATAAAGCTTTCTTCACTTGCTGCAACTCTCTGGGCAACCCCATTCATGATCTCGTAAGAGTTTTGATGGAAGATATTATTATTGGCACAGTCACTCGGAGACGCCCTCAGCGTTAATGCAAACCTGGAATAGGAAAATATTTTAGCAGTTATGCCAGCTGAGTGGTACACTTTCACCTCTTCATTGCAAAGATACCACGACGGTACCTCAACAGTACGTCACACGCGCCAGGCAACTTCACCATAACACTCAGCATAACACATGTGTCACACGACACACGCAAGGGAGTCTTGTAACGACACACCACGACAACTCTTGTGTCACACGACACACGCAAGGGAGTCTTGTAAGAGCACACACCACGACAACTCTTGTGTCACACGACACACGCAAGGGAGTCTTGTAAGAGCACACACCACGACAACTCTTGTGTCACACGACACACGCAAGGGAGTCTTGTAAGAGCACACACCACGACAACTCTTGTGTCACACGACACACGCAAGGGAGTCTTGTAAGAGCACACACCACGACAACTCTTGTGTCACACGACACACGCAAGGGAGTCTTGTAAGAGCACACACCACGACAACTCTTGTGTCACACGACACACGCAAGGGAGTCTTGTAAGAGCACACACCACGACAACTCTTGTGTCACACGACACACGCAAGGGAGTCTTGTAAGAACACACACCACGACAACTCTTGTGTCACACGACACACGCAAGGGAGTCTTGTAAGAACACACACCACGACAACTCTTGTGTCACACGACACAGGCGAGGGAGTCTCCCATTAACTCACAACACTACAGCTCTTTTATAACTCCCGTAGAGCTAACGCTTTGCCCTGGGTTGTAACGTACAATATGTTACGCAAACAAACCTAGAAATGACAGCAACGAACCACCACGAACACAATACAACGAAATGAAAAAAGTTAGTACTGTATATTTATATAAATAAACGATCGCCTTATTTTTCGCTTTATTGTTCTCCTGTGGGTTAATTTCTGTCAAAAAAAAAAATAATAAGTTCGAGAGAGAGAAAAACAGAACACTTTCAAATAGATAAGTGCTCAATTATGAGTATATTAATCATTGGACTTTCTATGAAAATGCTGCTTTGTAAAGCGCCTCGTTCTTCATGCTGAAAAAAAAAAAAACATTAAATAAGAGATGCGCAAACACAGAGCGTCAGACTAAACAAAAAAATGCAGTACAGGTAAACAGAGCTTTTACCGGAACGAAAAATGGTACACGAATTAAAGCTTGCAATTACGGGACATCAAATTACAATAGCAACAAGGCAGCCTCCAGTGCTGCAATTCTGTGTCTGCATTGAGCAGTCGGGAGGAAAAGTTTATTGTTTGATTTTTTTTATATAGTATAGAAAAGCAATAAACCCGAAAGGGTCATCCAGCTGATTTTTTAACGATGAATGTTTTTTTCAGGTCCCGTGTGCACTTGGGACCTGAAAAAGAATTACAGATATTGATAAACCAATGTCTGTAACGTCGATCATTAGTATCACCTGTGGTATAAATATTGTAACATGTCTGTAACTTTGATTTGTTGTTGTCTGACACAGCATGACGTTGTCCCGGTGCAGAGGCTTCTTCAACACACCCGGTGCAGAGGCTTCTTCAACACACCCGGTGCAGAGGCTTCTTCAACACACCCGGTGCAGAGGCTTCTTCAACACACCCGGTGCAGAGGCTTCTTCAACACACCCGGTGCAGAGGCTTCTTCAACACACCCGGTGCAGAGGCTTCTTCAACACACCCGGTGCAGAGGCTTCTTCAACACACCCGGTGCAGAGGCTTCTTCAACACACCCGGTGCAGAGACTTCTTCAACACACCCGGTGCAGAGGCTTCTTCAACACACCCGGTGCAGAGGCTTCTTCAACACACCCGGTGCAGAGGCTTCTTCAACACACCCGGTGCAGAGGCTTCTTCAACACACCCGGTGCAGAGGCTTCTTCAACACACCCGGTGCAGAGGCTTCTTCAACACACTTCTCTTCTTCGCTATTGACTGCTTGTACGTCCCACGTCTGCAGATTTAGACACGCGAGTGTTATGCTGATGAATATAAGAAGGATTAGAGTTGTAAAGAACGTATCCAAAACTTCTGTTCATATTTTTTTTTAATTCACCATCAAGAAAAAAAATGTTTATAAAATATTTTAAAAAATAAAGCACCATACCCGAGTCAAGACACTCATAGGTTCGTACCTGTAAATGTATGGACTCGTAAGTCCAGTCACTAATAATAAATAAAAAAGACTATTTTTACCTTTAATTTTTTTTGGTAAATTTAAAAAATAGAGCGTCACTCTACATCGGTTCTTACAAGTCTTACTTTCTCTTCCTCAATGTCTGACAATATATATAGTATATTGAAAAATATATAGATTAAATGTACTCGATCAGATACTATTGTAAATAATGCCAAAAACTGCAGCAACGAAGGAATATTTGTCCACGAACAAGAACTTAAAGTGTTAAAGCAGTTAATAAAAGTCTATTCGGAACCTTTAACAGCTCCTGAAGCAAACACTTGTGTATTCAAACCCTTCATGTTGCTGGAACAAACAACAGAACCCGGAAACCCCCCTGCAATGTTGTCAATAATACTAAGACTCTTTCTACCCATGCAGGGTATCTAACTGAATGTACTGTACATGTAACACTATAAGTTCGAACCTGTGTACTCTGACAAGGGAGCAGTGAGTGCCTGAGTCAGGTATGTTACTGGGGGAAGGGGGGGGGGGTAGAGAGGAGCCACCGCCACATAGCGGTGAGCCAAGCAAACTAGCCTGAGAGCTGCTCACAGTTATGTACATTACCTAAGATCAAATCACAGTGATTCCCATACCAAACACGCTGAATGATTCTTATGTCTTTCACGTGAACGTAATAATAACAATATAATCTAACTGGTTGTCCAGGGTGGCAGTGACGTAATCACCGAACGAGAAACCATATCCCACATCTCCACTCTCAAGAGTGCCAGCACCGCTGGACTCTCAAGAGTGCCAGCACCGCTGGACTCTCAAGAGTGCCAGCACCGCTGGACTCCACACATCCAACACTCGTGTAAGTTTAATAGTATCTCTAAATCCCTCCACAAATAATGAATTCATGTCTGTATAAACAACTCATTACGACTGTTACCAGATCATGAATTTGTAACTCGCTTAGCTTTCAAGCCATTTTTAGCCCACTCCCTTGGCTCATTATATACCTCAGTAATATTTTGACTACCGCCAACAAGATGGGTACTGGGTGCATAATATATCTATTAAACTAACTCGTTAAATTAACAGCAAGAAAGATTCGTCAAGAAAGAGAACAAGTGTTTCTCGACGCGAGTTTTAGTAAATTGATGACCTGACACTGAAGCTTTTGGTTATCTGACCGAGGCCTTCAGCTGGCTTACCGGTCCACCCCTTTAAAAACTAGGTGCATTTCGGTCGCTGCGAGACCCGAGAAAGGTATTCCCGTATTCCCAGCGTCCTCTGCCTCAGTGCATACAAAATGAATATTGGAAGGTGGTCGTAAAATTCCAAGGCAGCAAATTTTAAATATTTGTATGTGTATGTTTGTACGTGTGAATTTCTGTACGTATATGCTCTTATATTTATACAGTCTATGTTTGCATGTCTATATGTATATGTACACATACTGGCACACACAAACAAACACACACAGAGTGGTCGAGAAGTGGAATAACTTGGGAAGCGATGTAGTGGAGGCAGGTTCCATACATAGCTTTAAGGAGAGGTATGATAAAGCTCATGGAGCAGGAAGCGTGACCCAGTAGCGGCCAGTGAAGAGGCGGGGCCAGGAGCTATGAATCGACCCCTGCAACCACAACTAGGTGAGTACAACTAGGTGAGTACACACACACACAACAATTAACGACCACGAAGTGTGTGAGGAGCTCAACATGAGGTTCAAAGAAGTGTTCACAGAGGAGACAGAAGGGACTCCATAAAGACGGAGAGGTGGGGTACACCATCAAGTGTTGGACACAATACATACAACATACATGTAGTCCCAATTATTAAAAAAAAGGAGACAGACACGAATCATTAAACTACTAACATGTGTAGTATGCAAAGTTATGGAGAAGATTATAAGGAGAAGAGTGGTGGAACACCTAGAAAGGAATGAGCTTATCAACGACAACCAGCATGGTTTCAGGGACGATAAATCCTGTGTCATAAACCTACTGTAGTTCTATGACAGGGTGACAGCAGTAAGACAAGAGGGAGAGAGGTGGGTAGATTGCATTTTTTTGGACTGTAAGAAGGCGTTTGACACAGTTCCACACAAGAGATTAGTGCAAAGCTGGAGGACCAGGCAGGTATAACAGGGAAGGCACTGCAATGGACCAGGAAATACCTGTCTGGAAGACAACAGCGAGTCATGGTACTGTTGAGGTGTCAGAGTGGGCGCCTGTGACGAGCGGGGTTCCACAGGTGTCAGTCCTAAGACCGGTGCTGTTTCTGGTATATGTGAACGACATGACGGAATTAATACTCAGAAGTGTTCCTGTTTGCAGACGATGTGAAGTTAATGAGAATTCAATCAGAGGAGGACCAGACAGAACTAGAAAGGGACCTGGACAGGCTGCAGGCCTGGTTCCGAAACTCGTTCCTGTAGTTCAACCCCACAAAGTGCAAAGTCATGAAGATTGTCGAAGGGTCCCCTAGATAGAGTTCAGTCTAGGGGGCCAAAAAATACAAACCTCACTTAAGGAAAAGGATCTTGGGGTGAGTATAATACCGAGCACATCTCCTGAGGCGCACATCAATCAAATAACTGTTGCAGCATACGGGCGTCTAACAAACCTAAGAATAACATTCAGATATCTCAGTAAGGAATTGTTCAAGACTCTGTACAAAGTGTACATCAGGCCCGTATTGGAGTATGCAGCACCAGTTTGGAATCCACACCTGGTCAAACACGTCAGAAAATTAGAGAAAGTGCAAAGATTTGCAACGAGATTAGTCCGGAGATAAAGGGGCATTTCCTACGAGAAGAAGTTACGGGAAATCTTCCTGACTACACTGGAGAACAGGGGAATCGACAAGGTGGACAGAGACACACGACAAACACACACACACACACACACAGGCTGAGGAAGGTAGGAGTGGAGGACACAAGACATGACCACGAAGTGTGTGAGGAGCTCAACATGAGATTCAAAGAGGTGTTCACAGAGGAGATAGAAGGACCTCCAGAAAGGAGGAGAGGTGGGGTACACCATCAGGTGCTGGACACAATACACACAACTGAGGAGGAAGTGAAGAGGCTACTAAGCGAGCTAGATACCTCAAAGGCGATGGGGCCCGATAAAATCTCTCCATGGGTCCTGAGAGAGGGAGCAGAGGAGCTATGTGTACCCCTAACAACGATCTTCAACACATCTATCGAAACAGGGCATCTACCTGAGGTATGGAAGACAGCAAATGTAGTTCCAATTTTTAAAAAAAGGAGACAGGAACGTAGCACTAAACTACAGACCAGTGTTACTGACATGTATAGTATGCAAGGTCATGGAGAAGATAGTCAGGAGAAGAGTGGTGGAGCACCTAGAAAGGAATGAGCTTATCAACGACGGCCAACACGGTTTCAGGGACGGGAAATCCTGTGTCACAAACCTACTGGAGTTCTACGACAGGGTGACAGCAATAAGACAAGAGAGAGAGGGGTGGGTAGATTGCATATTCTTGGATTGTAAGAAGGCGTTTGACACAGTTCCACACAAGAGATTAGTGCAGAAGCTGGAGGACCAGGCAGGGGTAACAGGGAAGGCACTACAATGGATCAGGGAATACCTGTCAGGAAGACAGCAGCGAGTCATGGTATGTGGCGAGGTGTCAGAGTGGGCGCCGGTGAAGAGCGGGGTTTCACAGGGGTCAGTCCTGGGACCAGTGCTGTTTCTGGTATTTGTGAACGACATGACGGAAAGAATAGACTCCGAAGTGTCCCTGTTTGCAGATGATGTGAAGTTGATGAGAAGAATTCAATCGGTCGAGGACCAGGCAGAACTACAAAGGGATCTGGACAGGCTGCAAGCCTGGTCCAGCAATTGGCTCCTGGAGTTCAACCCCACCAAGTTTAGGAAGCGATGTAGTGGAGGCAGGCTCCATACATAGCTTTAAGAAGAGGTATGATAATGCTCATGGCGCCGGGAGAGTGACCCAGTAGCGGCCAGTGAAGAGGCGGGGCCAGGAGCTATGACTCGACCCCTGCAACCACAATTAGGTGAGTAAAACTAGGTGAGTACACACACACCAAGTGCAAAGTCATGAAGATTGGGAAGGGCAAAGAAGACCGCAGACGGAGTACAGTCTAAGGGGCCAGATACTACAAACCTCAATCAAGTAAAAAGATCTTGGGATGAGTATAACACCAGGCACATCTCCCGAGGCGCACATCAACCAAATAACTGCTGCAGCATATGGGTGCCTAGCAAACCTAAGAACAGCATTCCGACATCTTAATAAAGAATCGTTCAGGACCCTGTATACTGTGTACGTTAGGCCCATACTGGAGTATGCAGCACCAGTTTGGAACCCACACCTAGCCAAGTACGTGAAGAAGCTCGAGAAAGTGCAAAGGTTTGCAACAAGACTAGTCCCGGAGCTAAGGGGTATGTCTTACGAGGAGAGGTTAAGGGAAATCGACCTGACGACACTGGAGGACAGGAGAGATAGGGGGACATGATAACAACATATAAGATACTGAGAGGAATTGACAAAGTGGACAGAGACATAATGTTCCAGAGATGGGACACAGCAACAAGGGGACACAGATGGAAATTGAAGACTCAGATGAATCACAGGGATGTTAGGAAGTATTTCTTCAGTCATAGAGTGGTCAGGAAGAGGAATAGTTTGGCAGGCGATGTAGTGGAGTCAGGTTCTATTCATAGCTTTAAGAAGAGGTATGATAAAGCTCATGGCGCAGGGAGTGACCCAGTAGCGGTCAGCGAAGAGGCGGGGGCAGGAGCTATGACTCGACCCCTGCAACCACAACTAGGCGAGTACACACACACACACACACACACACACACACACACACACAACACACACATATTTATATATATATATATATATATATATATATATATATATATATATATATATATATATATATATAATAAAATATATATATATATATATATATATATATATATATATATATATATATATATAGAGTTATTATTGAAAGAATTAAGAGTAAAACAGAAAGCAGGATAGCAGATGAACAAGGGGCTTTAGGAAAGGTAGGGGGTGTGTAGACCAAGTGTTTACAGTGAAACATATAGGTGAACAGTATTTGGATAAGGGTAAAGATGTTTTTGTGGCATTTATGGATTTGGAAAAGGCGTATGATAGGGTAGATAGGGGGCAATGTGGCAGATGTTGCAGGTGTATGGAATAGGAGGAAGGTTACTGAAAGCAGTGAAGAGTTTTTATGAGGATAGTGAGGCTCAGGTTAGAGTGTGTAGGAGGGAAGGGGACTATTTCCCAGTAAAAGTGGGCCTTAGACAAGGATGTGTGATGTCACCGTGGTTGTTCAATATATTTATAGATGGGGTTGTAAGAGAAGTGAATGCGAGGGTCTTGGCAAGAGGTGTTGGGCTAAAAGATAAAGAAGCAAATACAAAGTGGGAGTTGTCACAGTTGCTTTTGCTGATGACACTGTGCTTTGGGAGATTCTGAAGAGAAGCTGCAGAGGTTGGTGGATGAATTTGGTAGGGTGTGTAAAAGAAGAAAATTGAAAGTGAATATAGGAAAGAGTAAGGTGATGAGGATAACAAAAAGAATAGGTGACGAAAGATTGGATATCAGATTGGAGGGAGAGAGTATGGAGAAGGTGAATGTATTCAGATATTTGGGAGTGGACATGTCGGCGGATGGGTCTATGAAGGATGAGGTGAATCATAGAATTGATGAGGGGAAAAGGGTGAGTGGAGCACTTCGGAGTCTGTGGAGACAAAGAACCTTGTCCATGGAAGTAAAGAGGAATGTATGAGAGTATAGTTATACCAACGCTCTTATATGGGTGTGAAGCATGGGTGATGAATGTTGCAACGAGGAGAAGGCTGGAGGCAGTGGAGATGTCATGTCTGAGGTCAATGTGTGGTGTGAATATAATGCAGAGAATTCGGAGTTTGGAAATTAGGAGGAGGTGGGGATTACCAAAACGATTGTCCAGAGAGCTGAGGAGGGGTTGTTGAGGTGGTTTGGACATGTAGAGAGAATGGAACGAGACAGAGTGACTTCGAGAGTGTATAAATCTGTAGTGGAGGGAAGGCGGGTAGGGGTCGGCCTAGGAAAGGTTGGAGGGAGGGGTAAAGGAAGTTTTGTGTGCGAGGGCTTGGATTTCCAGCAAGCATGTGTGAGCGTATTTGATAGGAGTGAATGGAGGCATATGGTTTTAATACTTGACGTGCTGTTGGAGTGTGAGCAAAGTAACATTTATGAAGGGATTCAGGAAACCGGCAGGCCGGACTTGAGTTCTGGAGATGGGAAGTACAGTGCCGGCACTCTGAAGGAGGGGTGTAAATGTTGCAGTTTTATAACTGTAGTGTAAAGCACCCTTCTGGCAAGACAGTGATGGAGTGAATGATGATGAAAGTTTTTCTTTTTCGGGCCACCCTGCCTTGGTGGGAATCGGCCGATGTGTTAATAAAAATATATATATATATATATATATATATATATATATATATATATATATATATATATATCGTGCCGATTAGGTAAAACTGGCCAATTAGCAAGAACTCATCTAAAATTAAGTCATTTCTAAAATTTTCTCTTATACGATTAGAGATATATTTTTTTAATTTATGTTAATGTAAGAATTTATAATTTTGTACCAAGAGAAACTTTGAAAACCTACCTAACCTTATTACAAAAATCGCAATTTAATTTATCCTAACCCAAATAAATATATTTTAGATACGTTAACATTAATTTAATAATGAACAAACACAATGAAATATTTTTTTTTCGTTATGTTCAGAATGATTTTGGAGAAATTATTGCATACATAAATTTTCACTTGTCTTATATGGCAAGGTGAGCGTTGCTATTTAAGCCAAAATCGCAAGTTTTACCTAATCGGCACGACATATATATATATATATATATATATATATATATATATATATATATATATACTTTATGATAGCTCTAGGCCTTTCGTGTTCCAATCAACACATCAACAGGAGCTTCCAATGTTGAGAAAGAAGAGGAAATCAAAGCAAATTCGTGCAGGGGAACGTATTTTGCTCGAATTATGTTTAGGATGCAGGAGACAGTAAGTGCCCAAGGCATACCAGAACTCAGTGCCCAGTGACCAGTGCCAGAAAGATCGAATATGAAAGCATCAGAAGACAACCAGCTCACAACCACGAATTATTAGTGATAGGACAATTATAAATAAATAAGTCAGACTTCGATACAATATAAAAGATTTTATTCCGAATATTGATATATCTGGCAATTGTCTTAGGAAAGTTGTGTAATATTAAGAAAACGGGTCCACGGCTCACTCTTAGTTTATCCATAGGAAGAAGACCATAGTTTATCTGTCGCACAAGATTCTTGGTCAGATACAGCTCTAAGCATCAAGAACAAGCAGGAAAACAAGCTTTAGTTCCAGTGTGATACTAAAACACTTAAGACAATCCAAAGCTTTTGTATAGGAATCCGGTTTTAGGCTATAAACGACAGCCTTGCTTATAGATAAATAGAGTTTGAATAAACCGCCTCTTTACTTATGTGATGAACATTTATCGTGTTTTATAATTGCCAATTCTACAATATATAGTTGAAGCCAAGTTGAGCAAGGGACACTTACTTTGGCTTCTGACCAATATGCAGTTACTTAAATATACCAGAAAATCGCATTTGATTCCTGTGCAGTTTGTATCGAATATCGGTGTTGTGATTCCCTATCATATACTGTCTGTCCCACGTAAGATAAGTTGCAACTATTACAACCAATTCTGTAACCACCAACACAATGTTGCAAGAATTATTTATCAGAATGTTTGTGACAATCTGTGAATTCTTAAGAACTACTTACATGTTAAATATTTTAAGAGCATTCGGCAGTACAGATAGATTCTCAATGTATGGGAATACGTGTACATTCTTGATCTGAGGTGTTATCCTAGGTTTAGCTCTGTTACGATTTTGACTGCGTAACGTAAATAAAAGTCCTAGGGTTTAAACAACCTGCCTAGTCTAAGGGCATGTATATTATTTAAAATAGAAAAAGAAACCACTCTATGGCCAGCTTGTACCTTCAAATTAAATGTGGAACATTAATTAATCAATATTAAGTTTATTATAAGGAAGGACACAAAAACTATACACACACACACACACACACACACACACACACACACACACACACACACACACACACACACACAAACACACGGTTTCAGGGAAGGAAAATCCTGTGTCACAAACCTACTGGAGTTTTATGACAAGGTAACAGAAGTAAGACACGAGAGAGAGGGGTGGATAGACTGCATTTTCTTGGACTGCAAGAAGGCGTTCGACACAGTTCCTCACAAGAGGTTAATGCAAAAGCTAGAGGATCAGGCACACGTAACAGGAAAGGCACTGTAATGGATCAGAGAATATCTGACAGGGAGGCAACAACGAGTCATGGTACGTGACGAGGTGTCAGAGTGGGCACCTGTGACTAGTTGGGTTCCACAAGGGTCAGTCCTAGGACCTGTACTGTTTTTGGTATATGTGAATGACATAACGGAAGGGATAGACTCAGAAGTGTCCCTGTTTGTAGATGATGTGAAGTTAATGAGAAGAATTAAATCAGTCGAGGATCAGGCAGGACTACAAAGAAACCTGGACAGGCTACAAGCCTGGTCCAGTAACTGGCTCCTTGAATTTAACCTTGCCAAATGTAAAGGCATGAAGATCGGGGAAGGGCAAAGAAGACCGCAGACAGAGTATAGTCTAGGTGGCCAAAGACTGCAAACCTCACTCAAGGAAAAAGATCTTGGGGTGAGTACAATACCGAGCACATCTCCTGAGGCACACATCAATCAGATAACTGCTGCAGCATACGGGCGGCTGGCAAACCTAAGAATAGCGTTCCAATACCTCACTAAGGAATCATTCAAGACTCTGTACACCATATACGTCAGGCCCATTCTGGAGTATGCAGCACCAGTTTGGAACCCACACCTGGTCAAGCACGTCAAAAAATTAGAGAAAGTGCAAAGGTTTGCAACAAGACTAGTCCCAGAGCTAAGGGGATTGTCCTACGAAGAAAGGTTAAGGGAAATCGGCCTGACGACACTAGAGGACAGGAGGGTTAGGGGAGACATGATAACGACATATAAAATACTGCGAGGAATAGATAAGGTGGACAGAGACAAGATGTTCCAGAGAGGGGACACAGAAACAAGGGGTCACAATTGGAAGTTGAAGACTCCAATGAGTCAAAGGGATGTTAGGAAGTATTTCTTCAGTTATAGAGTTGTCAGGAAGTGGAATAGTCTAGAAAGCGACATAGTGGAGGCAGGAACCATGCTTAGTTTTAAGACGAGGTTCGATAAAGCTCATGGAGCAGGGAGAGAGAGGACCTAGTAGCAATCAGTGAAGAGGCGGGGCCTGGAGCTGTGAATCGACCCCTGCAACCACAAATAGGTGAGTACAAATAGGTGAGTACACACACACACACACATATATATATATATATATATATATATATATATATATATATATATATATATATATATATATATATATATATGAAGACAACCACTATGAAAAATAGAAGAATTCTTCTATTTTTCATAGTGGTTGTCTTCATATTTTGATATCACCTGTTTACTGTGATCTTTTGCATATATATATATATATATATATATATATATATATATATATATATATATATATATATATATATATATATAGTAAATTAGCATATACAACATTCAACCTACTCTACTACATACCAGTACACCTTTACTCACTCACACACATTAGCTCACTAGCACATTGCTACTAGTGAGTAAAAGAAAATATATAAACATTTATAAACAGGGAGGCTTCATGACACCCCCTCTCCCATCCTTCTGCCGGGCTGTCCACCAGCAGGCATAAACACCATAAGAGTACTCTCCCAAAACTTAAATAAGCCTCTGCACACTGGGGCCTTACAGGTAAACATGAGAGCACTTAAAACAATTAAATAACCTAGGGTAAAAAAATTACCAAAAAAAAAATCACCCCCACCTTCTTACACCAACGCCTAACCATGACGACTTCTTCCTGCCGCCGCTCTTCTCGTACTAACTAATACACTCCTGATGCTCCTCTCCTGGCCACTCTGACTGACCAGGAATAATACGCGTCCGGTTTCAGAAAAAATCCCGGAAATTAAAATTATATATGGAGCGTTTATTTTATACAATGTTCACCAACACACTACGTAATAAATAAACTACGTAATAAGCTGTAAGATAAGTTTTCCTAGCTGCCAGCAACGCTGATTCCACGAACTGCTTAGGATACTGCAGTTTTCTGGCACTATCAGATATTTTCCTAATTTAGTCATGGAGAAACTGACGGCTGCACACGGTAAGGTCTCAGAAACATAGTGAGGAAGACACTCCTCTTTACTCTTGTTTCATAGTTGGAATAATAGTGGATATATGAGCACACATTAGTGGCCTTCTTATATACTGTAAACTTGAACTTTCTATCAACCCGGTGTCTTTGGCCATATGATATGGCCCTGAATACATTTTTACCATAACTTAATGCTCTAATACTGTGTATTAAATTCACAGTGGAGAAAGAAGTGAAATCTAAACTTCCATTCTTAGATGTGTTGATACGCCGGGTAGATAGAAAGTTAAAGTTCACAGTATATAGGAAGGCCACTAATGTGCGCTCATTTATCCATTACTATTCCAACCATGAGACGAGACAGAAGCGAAAGCATCAGGCCCATGACGCTTTACGCTTCTGTATGGCCTCAGAGAGAATTTTTCGACCTTTCTGTTGGTAGGTTTGCAATATTGTTTGCTCTTGACTACGCATAGAGAGTGTGAATGATCTTGAGCTAAAGATTTTCATCACTATGTGGCTTGTTCAGCATATATGTCGTATCTGAGCTCCTCTGCAAAGACAGTGATTATGTATGAGTGTGGTGAAAGTGTTGAATGATGATGAAAGTATTTTCTTTTTGGGGATTTTCTTTCTTTTTGGGTCACCCTGCCTCGGTGGGAGACGGCCGACTTGTTGAAAAAAAAAAAAAAAAATATATATATATATATATATATATATATATATATATATATATATATATATATATATATGTATATATATATATATATATTATATATATATATATATATATATATATATATATATATATATATATATATATATATATATATATATATATATATATATATATATATATATATATATATATATATATATATATATATATATATATATATATATATATATATATATATATATATATATATATATATATATATATATTAATAGGTAGTAGGTTGGTAGACAGCAACCACCCAGGGAGGTACTACCATCCTGCCAGGTGACTGTGAAACAGAAACCTGAAACTGTTTTACATGATGGTAGGATTGCTGGTGTCTTTTTTCTGTCTCATAAACATGCAAGATTTCAGGTACGTCTTGCTACTTCTACTTACACTTAGGTCACACTACGCAAACATGTACACGTTTATGTATACACACTCATCTGAGTTTTCTTTGATTTTATCTTAATAGTTCTTGTTCTTATTGCTTTTCCTTTCATATCCATGGGGAAGTGGAATAAGAATCTTTCCTCCGTAAGCCATGCGTGTTGTAAAAGTCAACTAAAATGCCGGGAACAATGGGCTAGTAACCCCTTTTCCTGTATAGCTTACTAAAAAGAAGAAAAAGAAAACCGTCAAAGTGGGATGTTTGAATGTGCGTGGATGTTGTGCGAATGATAAGAAAGAGATGATTGTAGATGTATTGAATGAAAAGAAGCTGGATGTCCTGGCTTTAAGTGAGACAAAGCTGAAGGGGGTAGGAGAGTTTCAGTGGGGAGAAATAAATGGGATTAGATCAGGGGTTTCAAATAGAGTTAGAGCTAAAGAAGGAGTGGCAATAATGTTGAATAATCAGTTATGGCAGGTAAAGAAGGAATATAAATGTATAAATTCAAGGATTATGTGGAGTAAAATAAAGGTTGGATGTGAAAAGTGGGTTATAGTAAGTGTTTATGCACCTGGAAAAGAGAGAAGTGTAGAGGAGAGAGAGAGATTCTGGGAAATGATGAGTGAGTGTGTGGGGAGTTTTGAACCAAGTGAGAGAGTAATTGTGGTTGGGGATCTTAATGCTAAAGTGGGTAAAAATGTTGTGGATGGAGTAGTAGGTAAATTTGGGGTGCCAGGGGTAAATGTAAATGGGGAACCATTAATTGAGCTATGTGTAGAAAGAGGTTTGGTAATAAGTAATACATATTTTATGAAAAAAAGGATAAATAAATATACAAGGTATGATATAGCACGTAAGGAAAGTAGTTTGTTGGATTATGTATTGGTGGATAAAAGGTTGATGAGTAGGCTTCAGGATGTACATGTTTATAGAGGGCAACGGATATATCAGATCATTATTTGGTTGTAGCTACAGTTAGAGTAAAAGGTAGATGGGACAAAAGAAAATGGCAACAGCAAGTAAGAGAGGTAAAGTGTATAAACTAAGGGAGGAGGAAGTTAGGGTGAGATATAAGCAACTATTGGCAGAAAGGTGGGCTAGTGCAAGTAGGAGTAGTGGGGGGGTTGAAGAGAGTTGGGATAGTTTTAAAAATGCAGTATTAGAATGTGGGGCAGAAGTTTGTGGCTATAGGAGGGTGGGTGCAGGAGGAAAGAGGAGTGAGTGGTGGAATGAAGAAGTAAAGGGTGTGATAAAGAAAAAGGTAGCTTATGAGAGTTTTTACAAAACAGAAGTGTTAATAGAAGAGCAGAGTATATGGAGAGTAAAAGAAAGGTGAAGAGAGTGGTGAGAGAGTGCAAAAGAAGAGCGGATGAAAGAATGGGAGAGGCTCTGTCAAGAAATTTTGCTGAAAACAAGAAAAAATTTTGGAGTGAGATAAACAAGGTAAGAAAGCCTAGGGAACGAATGGATTTGTCAGTTAAAAACAGAGTAGGGGAGTTAGTAGATGGGGAGCTGGAGGTATTGGGTAGATGGCGGAAATATTTTGAGGAACTTTTAAATGTTGATGAAAAGAGGGAGGCGGTAATTTCATGTACTGGCCAGGGAGGTACAACATTGTTTAGGAGTGAAGAAGAGCAGGATGTGAGTGTGGGGGAGGTGCGTGAGGCATTACGTAGAATGAAAGGGGGTAAAGCAGCTGGAATTGACGGAATCATGACAGAAATGTTAAAAGCAGGGGGGGATATAGTGCCTGAGTGGTTGGTATTTTTGTTTAATAAATGTATGAAAGAGGGGAAAGTACCTAGGGATTGGCAGAGAGCATGTATAGTTCCTTTATATAAAGGGAAGGGGGATAAGAGAGAGTGTAAAAATTATAGGGGAATAAGTTTACTGAGTATACCAGGTAAAGTGTATTACAGGGTTATTATTGAAAGAATTAGAGGTAAGACAGAGAGTAGGATTGCAGATGAGCAAGGAGGTTTTAGAGTGGGTAGGGGATGTGTAGATCAAGTGTTTACAGTGAAGCATATATGTGAACAGTATTTAGATAAAGGTAGAGAAGTTTTTATTGCATTTATGGATTTAGAAAAGGCATATGATAGAGTGGATAGGGGAGCAATGTGGCAAATGTTGCAAGTGTATGGAATAGGTAGTAAGTTACTGAAGGCTGTAAAGAGTTTTTATGAGGATAGTGAGGCTCAGGTTAGGGTGTGTAGGAGAGAGGGAGATTACTTCCCGGTAAAAGTAGGTCTTAGACAGGGATGTGTAATGTCACCATGGTTGTTTAATATATTTATAGATGGGGTTGTAAAAGAAGTAAATGCTAGGGTGTTGGGGAGAGGGGTGGGATTAAATTATGGAGAATTAAATGCAAAATGGGAGTTGACACAGTTACTTTTTGCTGATGATACTGTGCTTATGGGAGATTCTAAAGAAAAGTTGCAAAGGTTAGTGGACGAGTTTGGGAGAGTGTGTAAAGGTAGAAAGTTAAAAGTGAACATAGATAAGAGTAAGGTGATGAGGGTATCAAACGATTTAAATAAAGAAAAATTGGATATCACATTGGAGAGAGGGATTATGGAAGAAGTAAATGTTTTCAGATATTTGGGAGTTGACGTGTCAGCGGATGGGTTTATGAAGGATGAGGTTAACCATAGAATTGATGAAGGAAAAAGGTGAGTGGTGCATTGAGGTATCTGTGGAGACAAAAACGTTATCCATGGAGGCAAAGAAGGGAATGTACGAAAGTATAGTGGTACCAACACTCTTATATGGGTGTGAAGTATGGGTTGCAAATGCTGCAGCGAGGAGGAGGCTGGAGGCAGTGGAGATGTCCTGTCTAAGGGTAATGTGTGGTGTAAATATTATGCAGAAAATTCGGAATGTGGAAATTAGGAGAAGGTGTGGAGTTACTAAAAGTATTAGTCAGAGGGCGGAAGAGGGGTTGTTGAGGTGGTTTGGTCATTTAGAGAGAATGGATCAAAGTAGAATGACTTGGAGAGCGTATAAATCTGTATGGGAAGGAAGGCGGGGTAGGGGTCGTCCTAGAAAAGGTTGGAGGGAAGGGGTAAAGGAGGTTTTGTGGGCGAGGGGCTTGGACTTCCAGCAAGCATGTTTGAGCGTGTTAGATAGGAGTGAATGGAGACGAATGGTTTTGGGGACATGACAATCTGTTGGAGTGTGAGCAGGGTAACATTTTGTGAAGGGATTCAGGGAAACCAGTTAATTGATTTAGTTGGACTTGAGTCCTGGAAATGGGAAGTACAATGCCTGCACTTTAAAGGAGGGGTCTGAGATAGTGACAGCTGGGAGGGACTTTTCTCAGCTGTCGTATCTGAGCTCCTCTGCAAAGACAGTGATTATGTATGAGTGTGGTGAAAGTGTTGAATGATGATGAAAGTATTTTCTTTTTGGGGATTTTCTTTCTTTTTGGGTCACCCTGCCTCGGTGGGAGACGGCCGACTTGTTGAAAAAAAAAAAAAAAAAAAAATATATATATATATATATATTTATATATATATATATATTTATATATATATTTATATATATATATATATATATATATATATTATATATATATATATATATATATGTATGTATATATATTTATATATATATATATATATATATATATATATATATATATATATATATATTATATATATATATATATATATATTATATATATATATATATATATATATATATATATATTTATATATATATATATGTATGTATATATATATATATATATATATATATATATATATATATATATATATATATATATATATATATATATATATATATATATATAATATATATATATATATATATATATATATATATATATATATATATATATATATATATATATATATATATATATATATATTTATACTTACCTATTTGTGGTTGCAGGGGTCGAGACATAGCTCCTGGTCCTGCCTCTTCACTGATCGCTACTAGGTCCTCTCCCTGCTCCATGAGCTTTATCATACCTCGTCTTAAAACTATGTATGGTTCCTGCCTCCACTACATCATTTGCCAGACTATTGCACTTCCTGACAAGTCTATGACTAAAGAAATATTTCCTAACATCTATTTGACTCATCTGAGTCTTCAACTTCCATTTGTGACCCCTTGTCTCTGTGTCCCATCTCTGGAACATCCTGTGTCTGTCCACCTTATCTATTCCTCTCAGTATTTCGTATGTCGTTATTATGTCTCCCCTAACCATCTAACCTATAGTGTCGTCAGGCCGATTTCCCTTAAGCTTTCTTCTTATGACATTTCCCTTAGCTCTGGAACTAGCCTTGTTGCAAACCTTTGCACTTTCTCTAATTTCTTGACGTGCTTGACCAGGTGTGGGTTACAAACTGGTGCTGCATACTCCAGTATGGGCCTGACGTACACGGTGAACAGTCTTGAACGATTCCTTACTTAGGTATCGGAACGCAATTCTCAGGTTTGCCAGGCGCCGATATGCTGCAGCAGTTGTCTGATTGATGTGTGCCTCAGGAAATGTGCTCGGTATTATACTCACCCAAAGATCTTTTTCCTTGAATGCGGTTTACAGTCTTAGGCCACCTAGCCTATACTCTGTCTGCGGCCTTCTTTGCCCTTCCCCGATTTTCATGACTTTGCATTTGGCGGTGTTAAGTTCGAGGAGCCAGTTGCTGGACCACGCGTACAGCATGTCCAGGTCCCTTTGTAGTCCTGCCTGATCCTCATCTGATTTAATTCTCCTCATTAACTTCCCATCGTCTGCAAACAGGGACACTTCTGAGTCTATCTCTTCCGTCATGTCATTCACATATACCAAAAATAGCACTGGTCCTAGGACTGACCCCTGTGGAACCCCACTTGTCACAGGTGCAAACTGTGATACCTCATCACGTACCATGACTCGTTGTTGTCTCCCTGTCAGGTATTCTCTGAGGTATCAAGGTCACTTAGCAGCTTTTTCTCCTCATCCTCAGTTGTGTGCATTTCATCTAACACTTGTTGGTATATCCCTCTGTTCTGTCTTCCAAGAGTCCTTTCTGTCTCCACTGCAAATACTTCTTTAAATCTCGTGTTGAGCTCCTCACATACTTCTTGGTCATTTCTTGTGAGCTCCCCACCTTTTCTCAGCCTGATTACCTGATCTTTTACTGTTGTCTTCCTCCTGATGTGGCTGTTCAACAACTTCGAGTCGAACTTGACTTTCGTACTGTCGCTGGGCCTCCCTCCTTGTGTGTGTGTGTGTGTGTGTGTGTGTGTGTGTGTGTGTGTGTGTGTGTGTGCGTGTGTGTGTGCTTGTGTGTTTTTAACAGGTAGCAACATAATTCATTCACTTGGCTATACCTGAAATTCTGTTGTCCCTCAAATGAGGATGTTTTAAGCAATCTTGCGGAAATCAATGTTGAGAATAATCTACATGTAATTCAGCAGAGAGCATCTGCACATGTCAATTGTTCTACGATCCTTCATCTAGTAATAATTGACTTGGGTTTGAAATTTGAAGCCGATTATATAGTGCGTTCTGAAGTTATAAACGAAAACTTTCAGTGAATGAGGAAACTGTAGCTAACAGATGGACGGCTCCAGTATTAAGCCGTGCAGGATTTAAGATCTCACTCTACTCAGGAAATTCAAAGTCACTTAATAAGAAATGCGATTTTTTCAATATTTTATCGATTTTCTTTCTGCAGTTCTATTAGAGTTAAAATTCTCGCTAAATTCTGTAAGAAATAGATATTCTGTGTTTTTAACATGGTGTAATATGATAAGAAGTCTAACGGCTTCGAGTTATAAATTTTTTTATTGCACTGAGGAATTTACCCTGACACAAACTAAACTGAGTTGGTACTATCCTGGTCGTAAGATGCAACAGACATTAAATACAGAAGCCATTCAGAAGAGGCAGATGATGCATATATTTTGATCGTGATAATGACACAGGATCAACAGGAAGGGTGGTGGAGTGGCGATGTATGTCAGAGATAATTTAAATTGTTGTGTTAGACAAGGTATAAGATTAGAAACAGCGGACACAGAATCTGTTTGGCTACAGTTTCTCGAGGGTCGTGAAAAATTAATTTTGGGTATGATTTACAGACCCCAAGTCTGGATAGGGAGTGCAGTAAGCTGCTATGGGACGAAATTCATAAGGCGTCTAGATATGAAAATGTTGTGTTAATGGGAGATTTTAACTTTAGACAAATTGATTGGAACAATGTGACAGGTAATCTTGAGTCTAGTGACTTTCTTGATACGATTCAGGATTGTTTTTTAAAACAGTTTGTGACAGAACCAACTAGAGGTAGCAACTTGCTTGATTTGGTTCTTGCTAACAATGAATCACTAATTAATAATCTTGAGGTTAATGATGAGCTTGGGGAAAGCGATCACAAATCACTTAGTTTCAATATATCATGGAATTACCCAGGTAACTGCAATCAAGTCTCTGTTCCAGACTTTCGTGTAGCCGACTTCATGGGGCTGAGAAATTACCTAGGTGGGCTAAATTGGGATGACCTAACTATGGGTCAGGTAGGTGGTTTTGGTTGTCAATATGACGTTTTTCAGAGCGTAGTTCTAGCTGCCCAGACAACTTTTGTTCCAAGTAGGGATATTAGATCTAACAAAAATTATCCTAAATGGATGAACAATAGATTAAAACATCTCATTGGTCAAAAGAGAGGCATATATAGGCGTATCAAAAGAGGGGATGGACAGATAAGAAATCAATATTATCAATTAAAGAGAGAAATAAAAAAAAGAATAAGAAAAGCAAAAAGGGATTATGAGGAAAAGCTGGCAAGGGATTCGAAGACTAACCCAAAAGGGTTCTTTCAGGTATACAGAAGTAAGATTAGGGACAAGATAGGCCCACTTAAGAGTAACTCAGGACAGATCACGGACAGTGATAAGGATATGTGTGAAATTTTCAATACTTACTTCCTCTCAGTTTTTACTCAGAAATAATAAATTATGTAGAACTGGAAGATAATAGACTATGCTCGATTGGGGTAACTAGTGACATGGTCCTCAGACAAATAGAGAAATTAAAACCTAACAAATTCCCAGGCCCTGATGAACTGTTTGCAAGAGTTTTAAAGGAATGTAAAGAGGAACTTAGCAAACCTTTGGGAAATCTTTTCACTATATCACTACAAACTGGCATAGTGCCAGACAAGTGGAAAAGGACAAATGTAATACCTATTTACAAGGCAGGTGACAGGTCCTTAGCTTCGAACTATAGACCTTACCTCCATAGTAGGTAAATTTATGGAATCAATAATTGCCGAGGCAATTCGTAGCCATCTTGAAAAGCATAAATTGATTAATGAATCTCAACACGGTTTTACTAAGGGGCATTCCTGTCTTACGAATTTACTAACTTTTTTCACTAAGGTATTTGAGGAGGTAGATCATGGTAATGAATATGATATTGTGTATATGGACTTCAGTAAGGCTTTCGATAAAGTTCCACATCAGAGGCTACTGAGGAAACTTAAGGCACACGGAATAGGAGGAGAAATTTTTTCCTGGGTAGAGGCATGGTTGACTAATAGGCGGCAGAGAGTTTGCATAAATGGAGAGAAATAAGGTGTTCCACAGGGGTCAGTTTTGGGCCCCCTGTTGTTTACAATTTACATAAACGACATAGATGAGGGAATAAATAGTAACATAAGTAAATTTGCTGATGACACCAAAATAGGCCGTCCAATTCATTCAAATGAGGACATTAGAGCACTCCAGGATGATTTGAATAGACTGATGCAGTGGTCGGAGAAGTGGCAGATGCAGTTTAATGTAAACAAATGCAAAGTTCTAAATGTTGGGCAGGACAATAACCATGCCACATATAAGCTGAACAATGTAGATCTTATTACTTGTGATTGCGAGAAGGATTTAGGAGCTCTGGTTAGTAGTAATCTGAAGCCTAGACAACAGTGCATAAGTGTTCGCAATAAAGCTAACAGAATCCTTGGCTTCATATCAAGAAGTATAAATAACAGAAGTCTTCAGGTTGTTCTTCAACTCTATATATCCTTGGTTAGGCCTCATTTAGATTATGCTGCACAGTTCTGGTCACCATATTACAGAATGGATATAAATGCACTGGAAAACGTACAAAGGAGGATGACAAAGTTGATCCCATGTATCAGAAATCTTCCCTATGAGGATAGACTGAGGCCCTGAATCTGCACTCTCTAGAAAGGCGTAGAATTAGGGGGGATATGATTGAGGTGTACAAATGAAAAACAGGAATAAATAAAGGGGATGTAAATAGCGTGCTGAAAATATCCAGCCAAGACAGGACTCGCAGCAATGGTTTCAAGTTGGAAAAGTTCAGATTCAGGAATGATATAGGAAAGCACTGGTTTGGTAATAGAGTTGTGGATGAGTGGAACAAACTCCCGAGTACCGTCATAGATGCTAAGACGTTGTGCAGTTTTAAAAATAGGTTAGATAAATACATGGGTGGGTGTGGATGGGTGTGAGTTTGGACCTGACTAGCTTGTACTACCAGGTCAGTAGCTGTACTAATTCCTTAAGTGGAAGTGACCTGACCAGGTGGTCGGCTGACCAGGTGGTCGGCTAAACAATTATATGAGTGGGTGCGGTTGGGTGTGAATTGGTCCTGACTAGCTTGTGCTAGGTCAGATGCAGTGCTCCTTCCTTAAGTGAATATAACCTGACCTGGCTGGGTCAGGGCATTGGCTTAAGCCGTTGGAGATTTGGACCTGCCTCGCATGGGCCAGTAGGCCTGCTGCAGTGCTCCTTCTTTCTTACGTTCTTACAGTCTTGAATGGTGATCTGAACACATTGATTCCAGGCTGAGGGACTGTTTACCTCAAACTCCTTCACTTTCTTCCACCAGTCATCTCTCTCTTCACTACCTGCTGAAACATTTCCACCTAAAGAAACCCAAGTGTCGCACAAATGTCTCATTCATCAACTTGTCTGTTTGTGAACCAGTTATATAACAATTCATATAATCTTACTTGAAAATGCACTTGAGTTTGACTCTCCACCCTCGTCAGATTAGGAACCAAGCAGCTGAGGGTTTTGGAAGTTATCTGAGGTATTCCAGGATGCTGGGAATGTGTTCAATAACTTTGATCATAGCCCACCTGTACATGGCACTTGTTCATAAACTCTGGTTCTCACTAGCGTAGACAAACTTTAAAAATTCAGTCCCATAGGATGAGGGGTTCTCGAGTTATGTGCGAAACAAAATCGAAAAGTTGGATAAAGGGGGAAAAAATCCATCAGGCAAGTACCTAAACGTTTCCCATCAGGGAGGTTTAATTACATATTACCCAACTAGCTGCGAGTGAACGTGGTCCTCCACGAGCAGCTGCGAGTGAACGTGGTCCTCCACAAGCAGCAGCGAGTGAACGTGGTCCTCCACGAGCAGCTGCGAGTGAACGTGGTTCTCCACGAGCAGCAGCGAGTGAACGTGGTCCTCCACGAGCAGCTGCGAGTGAACGTGGTCCTCCACGAGCAGCAGCGAGTGAACGTGGTCCTCCACGAGCAGCTGCGAGTGAACGTGGTCCTCCACGAGCAGCTGCGAGTGAACGTGGTCCTCCACGAGCAGCAGCGAGAGAACGTGGTCCTCCACGAGCAGCTGCGAGTGAACGTGGTCCTCCACGAGCAGCTGCGAGTGAACGTGGTCCTCCACGAGCAGCAGCGAGTGAACGTGGTCCTCCACGAGCAGCTGCGAGTGAACGTGGTCCTCCACGAGCAGCTGCGAGTGAACGTTGTCCTCCACGAGCAGCGGCGAGTGAACGTGGTCCTCCACGAGCAGCTGCGAGTGAACGTGGTCCTCCACGAGCAGCGGCGAGTGAACGTGGTCCTCCACGAGCAGCGGCGAGTGAACGTGGTCCTCCACGAGCAGCAGCGAGTGAACGTGGTCCTGCACGAGCAGCGGCGAGTGAACGTGGTCCTCCACGAGCAGCGGCGAGTGAACGTGGTCCTCCACGAGCAGCGGGGAGTGAACGTGGTCCTCCACGAGCAGCGGCGAGTGATCGTGGTCCCCCACGAGCAGCGGCGAGTGAACGTGGTCCTCCACGAGCAGCAGCGAGTGAACGTGGTCCTCCACGAGCAGCGGCGAGTGAACGTGGTCCTCCACGAGCAGCGGCGAGTGAACGTGGTCCTCCACGAGCAGCGGCGAGTGAACGTGGTCCTCCACGAGCAGCGGGGAGTGAACGTGGTCCTCCACGAGCAGCGGCGAGTGAACGTGGTCCTCCACGAGCAGCGGCGAGTGAACGTGGTCCTCCACGAGCAGCAGCGAGTGAACGTGGTCCTCCACGAGCAGCGGCGAGTGAACGTGGTCCTCCACGAGCAGCGGCGAGTGAACGTGGTCCTCCACGAGCAGCGGCGAATGAACGTGGTCCTCCACGAGCAGCGGCGAGTGAACGTGGTCCTCCAACAGCAGCAGCGAGTGAACGTGGTCCTCCACGAGTAGCAGCGAGTGAACGTGGTCCTCCACGAGCAGCGGCGAGTGAACGTGGTCCTCCACGAGCAGCGACGAGTGAACGTGGTCCTCCACGAGCAGCAGCGAGTGAACGTGGTCCTCCACGAACAGCGGGGAGTGAACGTGGTCCTCCACGAGCAGCGGCGAGTGAACGTGGTCCTCCACGAGCAGCGGCGAGTGAACGTGGTCCTCCACGAGCAGCAACGAGTGAACGTGGTCCTCCACGAGCAGCGGGGAGTGAACGTGGTCCTCCACGAGCAGCGGCGAGCGAACGTGGTCCTCCACGAGCAGCGGGGAGTGAACGTGGTCCTCCACGAGCAGCGGCGAGTGAACGTGGTCCTCCACGAGCAGCTGCGAGTGAACGTGGTCCTCCACGAGCAGCGGCGAGTGAACGTGGTCCTCCACGAGCAGCGGCGAGTGAACGTGGTCCTCCACGAGCAGCGGCGAGCGAACGTGGTCCTCCACGAGCAGCAGCGAGTGAACGTGGTCATCCACGAGTAGCGGCGAGTGAACGTGGTCCTACACGAGCAGTGGGGAGTGAACGTGGTCCTCCACGAGCAGCAGCGAGTGAACGTGGTCACACACTCTAAATTTGTGACTTTGAGTAAAATCACTACAAAAGTATTTAATCAGTGACAGTTTTTGTTATTGCTCAATTGGAGGACCATTGTTGTGTTGTTGTCAACCCGTCCTCTTAATGAACAATATATCTCGGTTGCTATGACAGTTGAACGGGTGATTTTCACTGCGAGTCTTCTACTGCGCTCGGTGGGTCCGCATTCTGCGTTAGCGCAGTTTTTCACCTATCTTATCTTATATTTCATTGATTACCTTTGCAGTATATTACAAATGGGCTTTTCTTCATTGTCAGAGGACAATCTAACGTTGGTGAACTTAGCCTAACCTGACCTAAATACAGAAAATCGAGAAATTTCCCGTAAACCGTATAAGAAAAAGCTGCTAATAAACTGAGAGGATAGCTTGGTAGGTGTCAAACACAAAGAATTTCTCTCCCCAATCCTGTCTCATATCGTGTATCAAAAATCGCGAACAAGCGATACAATATGCAAAACAACCTTGGGGGGAGTTGAAGGATAGCTCTAGGCCTTTCGTGTTGCAATCAACACTTCATCACGAGCTTGCAATGTTGCAGAGAAGAGGAGGAAGTCCAAGCAAATACGATCACAGGGAACGCCTTTGCTGGAGTGAGGCTTCACTCTATCTCAAACAGGCGATCTTATCAATGCAGAACAAGCCACGTTGGGGACGGAAATCTTTAGCTCAAGATAGTGATCCTCGCAATGATCCTCTCAGTGATAGTGATCCTCACAATGATCCTCTAAGTGATAGTGATCCTCACAATGATCCTCTCAGTGATAGTGATCCTCACAATGATCCTCTCAGTGATAGTGATCCTCACAATGATCCTCTCAGTGATAGTGATCCTCACAATGATCCTCTCAGTGATAGTGATCCTCACAATGATCCTCTCAGTGATAGTGATCCTCACAATGATCCTCTCAGTGATAGTGATCCTCACAAAGCTAGTCCCAGTGAACATGGAATACATGAATGGCAGTGTATTTACATAACTGCTGTTAGAGGGTGAAGGGAGACTCGCCAACGGTGACTTTGGAAAGGGTGACCTGGGAACTCTTAACGACCAGGGGTAAGGAAAGGGGTACCCACAATGGGCGTCCAGGGAATGGGAATGGTGCATCCACTTGAGTTAGGTTAGTGGGTATGCCACTTGATCTGGGCAGATATGTGCAGAGGGAGTCTTTCAGGGGGGGGGGGGGTAAGTAAGACGATGCATGTATAATTTATATTTAAGTACATATACACGTTTATACATGCATACATACATGCGTATAACCACATATGTATATTCTTAAGCACGTACATACCCACTTTTATATATTACATACATTACAAAAAGACGTACATATATTCATGCATGCATACATACATTCATTCATGCATGCATGCATGCATACATACATGGTGATAGTTTTGTACGTGCAGTGGTGATAGTACTGGATGGGGATTGGTGGTAATAGTTTTATATGGTGTGTAGAGTGACAATTTTGTATGGTGTGTAGTGGTAATAATTTCTTATGGTGCGAAGGCAAAAAAGATCTGTACATACATACAAACACATGTTCAAACAACTGTCTTCAGAAGCCTTAACAAAGAGTTTTTTGGAGCTCCCTGCAGGCCATGTAAGCAGTACCGTCATGGTGCTCTTACTTGGTCAAGCATTTACTGAAATTCATGGAGGTCCAGAGATTTGCAACAAGAATAGTCCCGTAGCTGAAGGAATTAACTAATGAAGAGAAATTAAAGGACGACTTTAGAAGAGTGACGAACTAGGGAAGACAGGTTTACGACATACAAGATACAAGGAAGATTTGACAGAGGAAACTATTCGAAATGCGAGGCACAGGGTCGAGGGAGCATAGATGGAAGCTCAAATCTGAGATGAGCCTCAGGGATGATAGGAAATGCATTTCCATTTTCAGGTGGTTAAAAAAGTGGAATAAGCTAGATGAGCAAGTGGGAGAGGCACGCACACACGCATACACACACACACACACACACACACACACACGCACACACACGCACACACACACACACATACACATACACACACACACTTTTCCTCCTAATATTAGACACATTGATCTTTCTTGGCTAACTAATCTACTACATCAAGAAAGAATAGTTCAGTCTATGATGGAATCAATAAAAATAACATACTGTAATTCCATTTTATCTAACAAAAAAGTTTTCCCGGTTGCTGCCCTTGTTAGCTACGGAGGAGACAACAACAACAGATGTTAGTGGAGAGGATTAACAAGAGCGGTGCTGCCCGGGCACGAAATTGATAATAAAATTAAGTCTTGTAATGTACGATATACAAAATAATAAACTAATAATAGTCTTTATTTCTACAAGTACTAGATTCAAATGATAGAGACCTAAGCTGACACCAGTAACATACAATATAGAAAGCCACTGGTCATTCTAAGCATTTCGGGCAACTTATCGAATAAGGAAGATAACGGATAATAAAGGAATAACAAAGGAACAAAGAAGAGTGAAGAAACTGCATAATAAATCCAAGTATACAGGAAGAAGAATACGCAGATGAAGAATAAGGGGAGAAGACAGTAACGAAAAGAATGTGGTAACATCCCCACTGGCAAAGCCTCAGTACATCATTCATTGTGTTCTGGACAAGTTATAGGGCGGTTCCTTGTAAGCGATGGGATAGTATCTGGTACCGCATCAAGTAGTTCCTGGTAAGGAATAGGGTATAATCTGGTAAGGTATGTAGTTGTTCATGGTAATGTATGCAACACCTGTGTATCTTTATTGATAAAAATACAGATACCCAGGTATTGTAAATACTGTACCATCACTAGTAGTAACTACTGTACCATCACTATTAGTAACTACTGTACCATCACTAGTAGTAACTACTGTACCATCACTAGTAGTAACTACTGTACCATCACTAGTAGTAACTATTGTACCATCACTAGTAGTAACTACTGTACCATCACTAGTAGTAACTACTGTACCATCACTAGTAGTAACTACTGTACCATCACTAGTAGTAACTATTGTAACATAACTAGTAGTAACTACTGTATCATCACTAGTAGTAACTACTGTACCATCACTAGTAGTAACTACTGTACCCTCACTAGTAGTAACTATTGTATCATCACTAGTAGTAACTATTGTACCATCATTTGTTGTAACTACTGTACCATCACTAGTAGTAACTACTGTACCATCACTAGTAGTAACTATTGTATCATCACTAGTAGTAACTATTGTACCATCATTTGTTGTAACTACTGTACCATCACTAGTAGTAACTACTGTATCATCACTAGTAGTAACTACTGTATCATCACTAGTAGTAACTACTGTACCATCACTAGTAGTAACTATTGTATCATCACTAGTAGTAACTATTGTACCATCATTTGTTGTAACTACTGTACCATCACTAGTAGTAACTACTGTACCATCACTAGTAGTAACTATTGTACCATCATTTGTTGTAACTACTGTACCATCACTAGTAGTAACTACTGTACCATCACTAGTAGTAACTATTGTACCATCATTTGTTGTAACTACTGTACCATCACTAGTAGTAACTACTGTACCATCACTAGTAGTAACTATTGTACTATCACTTGTGGTAACTACTGTACCATCACTAGTAGTAACTACTGTACCATCACTAGTAGTAACTACTGTACCATCACTAGTAGTAACTATTGTACCATCACTAGTAGTAACTATTGTACCATCACTAGTAGTAACTACTGTACCATCACTAGTAGTAACTACTGTACCATCACTAGTAGTAACTATTGTACCATCACTAGTAGTAACTATTGTACCATCACTAGTAGTAACTACTGTACCATCACTAGTAGTAACTACTGTACCATCACTAGTAGTAACTACTGTACCATCACTAGTAGTAACTACTGTACCATCACTAGTAGTAACTACTGTACCATCACTAGTAGTAACTACTGTACCATCACTAGTAGTAACTACTGTACCATCACTAGTAGTAACTACTGTACCATCACTAGTAGTAACTATTGTACCATCACTAGTAGTAACTACTGTACCATCACTAGTAGTAACTACTGTACCATCACTAGTAGTAACTATTGTACCATTACTAGTAGTAACTACTGTACCATCACTAGTAAAAACTACTGTACCATCACTAGTAGTAACTACTGTACCATCACTAGTAGTAACAATTGTACCATCACTAGTAGTAACTACTGTACCATCACTAGTAGTAACTACTGTACCATCACTAGTAGTAACTATTGTACCAACACTTGTGGTAACTACTGTACCATCACTAGTAGTAACTACTGTACAATCACTAGTAGTAACTATTGTACCATCACTAGTAGTAACTACTGTACCATCACTAGTAAAAACTACTGTACCATCACTAGTAAAAACTACTGTACCATCACTAGTAGTAACTACTGTACCATCACTAGTAGTAACTACTGTACCATCACTAGTAGTAACTACTGTACCATCACTAGTAGTAACTACTGTACCATCACTAGTAGTAACTAATGTACCATCACTAGTAGTAACTACTGTACCATCACTAGTAGTAACTACTGTACCATCACTAGTAGGAACTATTGTACTATCACTTGTGGTAACTACTGTACCATCACTAGTAGTAACTATTGTACTATCACTTGTGGTAACTACTGTACCATCACTAGTAGTAACTACTGTACCATCAATAGTAGTAACTATGCGTTTTCCAACATTTATTTTTGTTAAATGTTTCTCATATACAAAATCAT